>JAMLFY010000027.1:358123-395816 GCA_030441495.1 Dalbergia oliveri
AGTGCTTAGTCTGTCAAAAGGTGAAGATTGAGCACCAAAAGCCTTCAGGAATGTTGCAACCTTTGCCTATCCCCGAATGGAAGTGGGATAGTATTCTATGGATTTTGTGACCAGTACCCGAAGTTGAGTCCCGATTTCTCGGACCTTTGAAATCCTTAGGAGTCGGGACAGTTGCCTATCAAATAGCCCTACCCAAAATCTTCTGCAAATCTCCATGACGTCTTTCACGTCTCAGGTTAAGAAAGTATCAATTCGATCCTAGCCATGTGTTAGAACCAGAGCATGTCCAGTTAAGGGAGGACCTAACTTCGATCTGCCACCAACGAGGATCGTGGACCGTCAATCTGAGGCGGTTGAGGAACAAGTCCGTTCTTTTGGTGAAAGTCGCATGGGGACGAGACAAGACGGAGGAGTACACATGGGAGTTGGAATTCGAGATGCGGACGAAGTATGAGCTTTTCTAAGGTAACGATTTCGTGGGCGAAATTCTTTTTAAGGAGGGGAGTAATGTAATACCCAAAATTTCCTGTATTGAGTGCAAATGACCAAAATGCCCTTGAGGTCATTTTACCCGAAATTTGAAGGACAGTTGCCCTGGCAACCCTAGAATGGGTTAACTCAATGTTTAGAGGGGATTGCGTTGTTATGAATGATATTCGAGGTGAAAATCTCATTTTCTAAACTTTCGGCTCAAAATGACCAAAATACCCTTTACCATGCTCTACACGGGTAAAAGGTGCCGTTTGAGCCCGAAATTTTCAGGAAGTTTAGAATGATGTTTTAGAGTAATATTTGATGTTTAGCCGGCCCAGAAGGTCAGAGCAGTTTAGTGCAAATTACCATTTTACCCCTAGAAGTGTAAGTGCGCCTAATGAAGTAATAAGCCGAACCTAAGCAATATTAGGCTCTAATCGAAGATTAATTTATTTCGATAATTAATCTAGAGTCAAAATGATTTATTAAGGTTGATTAGAAACTAAATTGCTTAGTCAAATTCTAATTTATTCTTAATCCAAGACTACTAATCAAAAAGTAATGAATAGTGTTTTCTCTCTCCAATTTGCTTAAATTAAGGAAATTTGTCTACAACCTTTTTGACCAAAAGAATGATTTTAAAATTTGTTAATCTAGATTAGAACACCCCTAAACCAAGCCTTGATGACCCTAATTAACCTTTATTACACCTAAACACTTTCTCACAAACTCCTAACCCAAACCTTAATTAATGAAACACCTAAATGCATCATTAAACCACAATTACATGGATGATTTTTCCCTCCCTCTTGGCTGTCCAGGTTTGGCCAAATTCTTTCCCCAAAATCCATCAAATATTGATTTCAAATTTCATCCAAAAAGGCTATGCCAAAGCTAGGACTTGACTACACCTAAGCTAGGACTTAAACCAAGCTTCCAAGACAAGCTTTAGAAGATATTTTCCTTCCCTTCCAAAGCCAAAATTTCAGCCAGCTCTTTCCCCCCTAAATCAGCCACAACATTTCATTCTTTATAAATACCACACCTTGGAAAGCTTGGACACCTTTTTGATCATTTGCTAAGTTGAGTTTTCTTGCACTTTCTCTCATTTTCCCTTCCTCTAAGTTCTTTTTCTTCCTTCCTCAAAGAACCACCACCACCACCTTGAGCCACCACAAACCACCTCAAACCACCACTCTCATACCTTAAAACACCTAAACACCAAACCTCACCATTTCCAAGCTTGCATCCTCAAGGAAAAATCATCTTCCTTGAGAACCTTTGGAGGCTGAATCCTTGTTGCTCACCAAGAGAAGATTTTGTCTTCTCATTTCCTTGCAAACTCAAGCTTTCTTTCAAAGCTTTCAAGATTTCACTTGGTAGGGGTTTTCTTTCAAGTTTTCTTTACTTTCTTTGAGAAAAGTTTCTAGTTTTCTCTTGTTTTCAAACTCTTTTTCTTCCTCCTTGCATTTTCGGCCATGAGGCCATTTTATGAACACAACTTTAGCTTGATGATGAGGTCTCATGGAAATAGTGTGGTGTTTGTCATGGGATAAACCTCTAAAGCTTGGATCTTGGTCTTGGACCATATACAAACTTGGTTTCCCTTTCTTTCAAGTTCAAAGTTTTGGCTTTCATTTCTCTAAGGTTTTGGTTTTCCTTTTTTTATCTTGTTCAAGCTCTAGTTTTCATTTCTTTCCTTCTTGGTTTCGGCCTCTTTGTTTTGGTTTTGGGGAAAAAGGTTTGCTAAAAATATTAGAATGGTCCTTTGAATGTTTGTTGTGGTTTTTGCCACTAGGTCATTTCTTGAGCTTGATGATGAGGTTCACAACCTTAAGGCTTCTTTGAAGTCTAGGTGCTAAGAACTCTAAAGCTTGCCTTATGATACATAATGGGTTGAGGTTTTATTCCTTTAAAGTCTTGCAAAGAGCTCTAGCTAAGATCTAAAATAAGATGCATTCATGTTTACTTTATGCCTTGCATAGCATGTTTATTTTGATGTCATCACTAAGTTCTCAAGACTAATTAATTGGACTTGCACTATCATGTTTAAATTTCAAGCTTGCATCTCATGTTTACATTTCAAGTCATCACTTAATCCTTAAAGATAATAATGAAGTTGCATCTCATATTTATTTTATGCTCTCACTTTCTTTTCTAATGAAGAGTAAAATAAGTGCATAGCATGTTTAAGATTTATGTCATCACCTAAATGTTCTAGAGCTCAAAGGCTTGCCCAAGTATCCTATGTAAGGTTTTCAGAAAATATTGGCATTCTTAAAGAAGCCATTTTGGCCTTGTGGTGATGATGATGGACTTAATATGAGTTCCTCTAATCACAAGTGTCCATAGTTTGTGTTTTGTAATTTTTCCAAGCTTAGGAGCACCTAAGCAACATTATGCATAAAATTATATACTTTAAAACTATTTTGCAAGCAAGTTAATTTAGCTATTGACCTTATGTGTAAAGGCATGATTTTAATGAAAGGATTTGAGTTCTAAAAGAGTTTTGAATCCCTAGAATTATTCCAAGAGAAACTAGTAACTTGTATGCATTTTAATTTACAAGATTATGTGATTTTATGGGCTTATGATTTCGGTTCTGCCCTTCATGATTGGCTGCTGTACAAATGTTGTTCTAAGGTGTTAAAATGTGTAAAATTATGTTTGAGTGAAGGGAGGATCGATTTAGAGAAGTTAGAAAAGAATAAGTAACTTAAAAGGATCAAGAATGAGAATTCTAGAACACCTTAATGCACAAATTTGCAAAACTGTTCCAGCATAATTAATTCAAGTGTAAATGGTTCATAATCAGTAGGATATGCATAAAAACCTTTCATAAATGATTAGGTATTAATTACTAAGCTTAAGGTGATGATAAGGACTTAAAATAGGAATTCTAGCACACTTAGACATGGCAAAATGTGATTCTGTCCAGCAAAGCTAAATTGAGGAAAAGTGAATTATAACTTAGTAAACATGCCTAGAATCCCTCATAATTGGTTTAGGGATTGATTATGAAGCCTTAGGCGAAGACGGATCTTAAAAAGGGTCACGAACGGAGATTCTAGAGCCATAAGTATATGATATTTTCTGCCCAAACTACATAATGCTGTTTGGAATTTTAAGTGTGCCTAAAACTTAGTGAGAATTTTAAGTAATGATCCCTTAGGTGTTATAAAAATCCTTAGTGAGGATTAGAATGACCGAAATATGAGTTTAAGACCCGTAAGGGTCACATCATAAGATACTATGAGATAGGAGGCCGAGTGAGCATATTTATGATGATGAACCTCGAGCATGATTATGATGATGTGATTATGTTAATATCTTGAGCATGAAACTTTATGTGCATAATTGATATGGTGATATGATGAAATGTTGTGTATTTGAGATGCATGAGGTTTCGAATATAAATGAAATTGAAAATATGCTCATGTGAACTATGAAGTTTTTAATTGAGAAAGTTTCATAAAAATGATGCATGTGATTGAAATTATGTGGCATGACTCAAATTTGAGGAAATTCGGAATGTAGCTATTATGCCGAATTCCGTCAAATTTAGGGACAAAGAGAAAGTTTTTGAGAAATATGAAGTTTAAAGTTATATGCCGAGACGCATTTCTCCTCTTCAGTGAGGAGAAAGTAAACCCGTGGGGGTATGGACGTCGAGCCATCCGAAGCGACAAAGTCGCTGGTCTTAACTAGTTGATGCGTTTCGAAGAATGAAAGTATATGATGTTTAAGGTGACACACCGAGACGTACTTCTATTAGAATAGAGAAAGGTAAAACCGTGAGGGCATAGACATTAGCCTGCCAAAGCGGACAAAGTCGCTGGTCTTAACTAGTCGATGCGTTTCGAAGAAGGAAAAAGTCCCATGATGGGTGATCCTTAGGCCCCTACCCGTACTCTGGGAGTCGGGATTATGATGATTATGTTTATGATTCGCTTATCAAGAGGATAAGTAAGAACTAGTGACGACTAGTTAAGGTATGAGCTCATAGCCTAGTTTAAGGGGTGCGGTTACTATATTATTGGTGTCACAAGTATGAGAAAAGGTTACATGCCACTTATATGTTGATTGATAATTGTTTGATTTACCTAAAGTCCTCCATGCATCCATGAACTATTATGTTGCATACATGTATTAAGAATCATTATAAAAGACATGGACCTTGGATAAATACCTTTGTGAAAACCTCATAATGAACTTATGCATGCTTAACCTTTTCATAATAAACCCAAGGTTCCTGGGGACGTGATGACACTAGGATAGAGGATTTCCCTCCTGAGATTCTTTAGCAAGAATTCTCACCCTCTCTCTCTTTTCTTCCATTACGTCTTCAGATGATGGCGTCGTTCGTGATTTTTGTTGACGCACCCGTGGGAGCTGCACTACGATCTGGACATCAAGTCTTAGCACTTGAGGGTCGTTGTGCTATACGTATTTTTGCATATGTGGGACGCCCGTTTTCCTTTCCAGTCTAAGCCAGATTCACCCCAACCTCCCCTTTTGGCGATGATATGATCTTTGAGGGAGGCGACCCCGTGACGAGGGCAGAACCATCGCGCCCGTTCGGCATCTTCGGCGGTGCAAGGCTACCCAAGTACGTGCCTCGCCAGGAGTGTCGGAGATTTAACACCCTAATAATCAACCGATACACCTAGGTTGTATCTGATTAATTACTAGACTTTACTCTTTGCTTCAGTTCTTTCATCATACTTGAAAATACTTAGTGAAATTACGAGCCATTTTTTTTTAAAAACATAATTGAAAACCTGAGCCGCACATAACGTGAACGTAATCGAATAAAGCGATAACGTGCAGATATAGCATGAAAAACACATCATATTGGCTCCATCATATAACATCCATAATTACATAACACGTAGATAGTTTGCCTACCAATAGAATAAGACTAGGTGTAGGCAATCTAACAAAATATAAATAATATATGGATGGAAGGACATCATTAATGGCACCTAGTAATAACACTCAAGGATGAGGATAGATATCCAACTCACGCACAAAGTTTAGTGATACGTTCCTCAAGGATAATAAGTGTTCACCGGGATCAGTACATCTACCAGGTGAGAGCATCAACGGGAATCACGAACATCACCATCACTTTCGAGACGAGATGGAAAGAAAATAAGAGGGAGTGAGAAACTTTTATAAGAATCTAGGTAAGGTACTCACTTCATATGCATCGTGTCATCATCATCGTCCTCAGAACCTGGGGGTTATCTGAAATAGTGAGCATGCTAAGATTGATTTATTAGTTTGAAAATATACTTTATTGAGGTTCATAAGGGTTTAATCATGCGTCTTATAATGCATCATAAACTTAACAAAATATTCTTGAAAGGTTGAAGAAAGAATTTCAGCCAAAGGGAAGAAAGAAAGAGAGTTTTTGAGCTTAGGAGAAACTTGAAGTTGTGAAATTTTTGAGCAAGTCTCTAATGACTTCTAAGCATGCCTATTTATAGAAGAATTCAAGCTCATGTATGGACAAGAGGAGGAGGAAAATCTGACTAAATTTGAGGAAACAAGGAAGGAAAAATCATCTTGTTTGGTGGCTTAAAACATGGAATCATGAAACATGATTCCTTGTTTTCATACCTTGAGTTTTGTGCCAAGTTTGACAAATTTTTCTGATGCATATTAGGCCATATAATTTCGTGCATTATAGCCCAAGGAGGATAAAATTTGTGTGTGTCCATGCATTATTTAGGTGTAGGTAAGCTATCTTTGCCAATTAGAGAATTTGCAATTAAGGGCTTAGGTGAATTAGTAAGCAATTTGGGTGTTTTTAAGCAATTTCAGGTTCTAATCAATTTAAATAAATAATTTTGACTCTAGATTAAGAATTAGAATTTAAATAAACTTTAATTTGAGCCTAATATTGCTTAGGTTTCATTGAGACGAATTGAAAATCTAAAAAATTGCAAACTCCACACAAAGACGGGGCAAAATGGTCATTTAGCTCAAAACTGCCCGAGACCACCCAAGCTTAACCAATGGACAATCATAACTTAAAAACATGTTTTAAAACATTTTAGTGAGGTTCGGGCTCGATTGTCACGCAATCGGAGTTAAAACGGCCGCAAGAGCGTTTTGGTCATTCGCGCGTCGAGACTCAAAATTGAGATTCTTCTCCTCTATAACACACATAACACAAACAATCCCCTATTATCCTTCAGAACATCCCCTTGAGGATAGGGGCCGATCCTCATTTTCTGAGTAAAATAACCTGAGGGGCATTTTGGTCATTTTCACAAATCCAGAAATTCGGGCTTGCGACTCTTGCAGGAATCGCTCATAACCTCCTTTCTAATGTTATATTCTTTTATTGAGGATTGTTTGGTCTCAAATTTTATGTAAGAATTACCTAGAGTAATTCGTAATTATTAACGATAGTAAAAATCGGGGCGTTCGACTGACCCGTCAGAGGATGCCTTCTTCTCATCCTTCTCGGAGGGTTTCGCCCTCCTTCTACCCATAGATATAGGGATGGGTAGGAGAGAGACGGTGACGCAGCGGAGGTTAGCACGACGTTCTGGAGATGCGCCTCATCGTGGCAGGGCATGCTCGCCGTCCTTCCGCCTTCACGCATCCAAGGAGCTTGCACAGTTCATTGGATATATACCAGGAGGGATGGGTAGGAGCGTCATCCATGGCTCGAGGGAGGGAGAGTCTAGTTAGGTATTTATCTTTGGGGGTTGTTTCATGTATTTGTTATCATTTGATATCATTGTATTGCAAGCTCTCCCAGGCTATATGGGTAAGACTTTATGCTTCTGTTATATTTCTATTATGATGTACTAAACTATATTATCTAATGTGATGAGGAATGATGTTTATGATGGATGTGTTCCTTAATGTTTATGTTCTGTATGTTTTATTTATTCTTCCGCTTCACGTTGTTTATGTTACACGCAAAGGCTCGCACTTTGTTTTATATAAATCATTTCAAAAAAAAATTACCCGTATTTTCCGCTAAGTATTTTATAAATGAATTTAAAGAGAAGTAATAACTAATAATTAGTCTTAATACGTCCTAGGCGTATGGGGTTAAATATTAGGGTGTTACATTTCACAAGTAATGAATTTCGAGGACAAAATTCATCTTAAAGAGAGGAATGTAACACCCGGTTTTTCCTACCATGCAAAATGACCAAAATGCCCCTGAGGTCATTTTACCCAAAAATCAAGGACGAGCGGACATGGCTATCCTTAAGGGGTTAGTTTGTGTTTTGGATTATGTAACACCCTAATAATTAACTCAATACGCCTAAGACGTATCCAAGTTATTATTAGATATTACTCCTTGTTTAGAGTTTCTTTACTCATCTTAAAAATAAATACTTAATGAAAAATATAAGCCAATTTTTTTTTTTTTAAAATATAGGCAAAACGTGAGCCGCGCATAACATAAGCGATTATTAGTATAGACAGAACATGTAAAAGAATAACATAAACAAAAACAACATCTAGGCTCCATAAAAAGATTATCCATAAGCACACCATGAATATATAATAATCTACCCACCCATGAAAGGTGAGTTAAGTTTTAGTACATCATAGAAAAGCAAATACATAGAAAAGGAAAATACAAAGGAAAAACATACCCATCTAGTGCACCTAAGATAGATAACCTGAAAACAAAAGAAGGTTATCTTAAGCTAATAGTGATGTGTGTGCACTAGAAGGCCCCAAAGAGGTCTACCATGGGCTAGAAGGGTGGAACATATCCAATCTATGAGTGAACTATAACACCCCCAAAATTACTTAAAAATTAATTTGAGCTTTATTAGTCGTAATTTTAAAAATATAATAGTTTAACAACGATGAGGGTGGCCCAACGAATGTTTAAAAAAAAAAATTCGGGCTAGTGAATAGTAACTTTGGCCCTCAGCCGGAACGCTGGAACCCTAGATTCAGCCAGGAGGTGCCCGAAATTAGGAAAACATGGGAATAAGGTTAGAAATTGGTGGGAATGATAATTTTATGCTTAAAATTAATTTTCGGGCAATATCGGTTCAATCGGTACGGTGTTTACCCGTTCGGTGAGATTTCGGTGTGGTTTCTTACACGAACAAAACTTAAGTGAAAGTTTGCCACCTAACTAAATAAGTGTGTGGTTTAGAAGAAGCCACACCATTTTCACTTATTACAACCAATAGGATGCTTACAAAAATTACTAGACTTATCTTTAAGAAAATAAAACATTTTGTACTTGAAATTATTATGCATTTTGTCATAAACTCATAAAATCAATATCTTATCATTTCCTTGCATCAAAATTTCGTCCAGCGCACTCCAAGAACCTCTCCTCTATTGTTCTTCCTCTCAAACTCCATTAACAAACTTGGAGCTTCATAAACCCTAGCCTAAACTTGATAAAACCTCAAGATCTTTCACAAAACATGTCCTACACTTAATTCTTTACCAATCTAACCGAACAAAATTTCCATTCCTTATCAAAACCTTATCTTGTACCTCACACCTCACTGATTTAAGAAGGGTTTGAAGTTGGTTTGGGGGCTTTGGAGTGGAAGGATTCAAGCTTGGATTACTTGAAGCCAAAGACCCACTAAGCTGCCAAAAGTAGGGTTTTTGCTGCCTTTCTTGGTCAAATTTTTCTGATATGTTTTTTCATGACCTACGTCCAAAATTTCTGGTTGCTTTGGTCGATATTATGTTGATATTGATGTGTGATTTTTGGTGGTGTGTTTGGATGGTATTAAAAGAGTATTTTTATCAAAATAAGTTTGGACTAGGTTTCTGAAATTTCTGTTGTCCTATAGGCAGCAGTGGTTCACGAATTTTCTGGTACATTTGTGGGGGTTTTCATGAGCTATAAAAATTATATGTTGAAGCGAACACCTTAAAATAACTACATGAATTTTCTTGGGTGTTATTTCTAAGGTTTGATATCTCAGAAAAATCAGAAACCGAAATGGAGGTGCTGTCCTGATTGTTGAGACTGAAGCAGTAAACTTGTCCGAATTTATTATCATAGTAAATGATTGAATTAGCCTTTGAAATTTTTACACGAAGTTATTAACATATTTAAATATCACTGTGAATTTTATTGTGAGTTTATTCAATAATTTGTTAGGGTTAAAAATTGTAAGGGCCCTAATTGAGCTGTGAAATAGTGGCTTCCAACCACTAAATTTGTATAATTTAATTACAAGGCTAGGGAGCCCCGTTTACTATGAAATTTTTACAGGGTCTCCTAGACACATTGAAGTATCTTAGAGAATTTTTATAACCTCTAAATTGATTGTTTGATGGGCAAAACAAATTGTGCTACAATGGGGTGAAACTGCCCATTGTGCTGGAAATTAAACAATCCTTTGAATTGAGAATGTAATGGCATTTTGGCTTCTAGTATGACATGAGTATTTGATATTAAGTGTTTGGTCATGTGACTTATGACATGTAAATGCATGCTATGGGTTTTAAAGATTGAAGTATGAGAAAAGAATGAGAATTTCATTGTGAATGATTGCCTATATGTCGCCTATGTATGCATTTGAGAAAAGAGAAAAGTATATGATGCCATTATAAGGATGTATAAATTTAAAATTGTGCATGTTCTGACATATGGACAAAATAGAAACAAGACTTAGATTGAATGAGGGAAGGCGAAAGTAGTAACTTCCCAAAATTTATTTGAGTCGGTAGACGTATTGGCTAGGAATAGATCTGTGAGATTCGGAAATGGAAAAAAATGAAGTTCGATGACCACGTATAGGAATGAGCTTAATCCTGATAAGCGTCTATTTCCCTTGTGTGGTGTGATTCACAATAAATACCCATTGGGTATAAACGGATCTATTGTGGAATTGTCCACTGAAATTACCTATTGGGTAAACTAAGTCTTTCCTATGTCAATGAAATGAGAAAAATGCACTGATTTGATCTTTGTGGCCATAAGTGATACCATGTCACCTTGAGATAAATTCATTGCATGTATTATATGCTACTTATCTTATTTTGAATTGTCTACCTTGTGTAACTTAGTAATTGTTGGAATATGATGAGATATATGCTTGAAGTGATGAAATGCTAAAAGAAACCCACTTCGAGGAATGATTTTTGAACATTAAAAATGAATTCTTTGATATATGTCGCATGCTCACATTTTCTAATAAACCAAAGTGGCTGGGGTGATGACGATGACATTATGATTGTGATTGGGGAGTTTCCCTCCTGAGGATTTTAAAATTCTCACCCCTATATGTTTATTTCCGTGTCGCCTCTAGGTTAAGCTAGATGATGATGATGATGCTATGCAAAGGAATGTAGGATTGCTAGTAGTAGTTACTGTATTCTCCTGTACTTAGTGAAATGAGTATGTATGTAAATGTATTAGAAGACAGATATGTACTAAAGCTCATAGAGGAGCTTCCTTATGTATTTTAGCTGTATGTTTAATAAACTTGATGTTTACTTGTAATATGTTGTAATAGAATTACGCTTAGTTATCTCGTACGTAAATCGAGCTTGCTATAGATAATTAAGAGGGTCCGCTAATTAACAAGTAACAACTCTCGAGTACGATATCATAGCTTAAGAATGGGGTTGTACTTGGGAGGATGTTACATGAACCCATCGGGAGGGATACGCAAGGTGCTCCATGCAGGGGACGCTTGGATAGTCTTCGTGCCAACCTCGATTGGACAACCGTCTCCTCACTACCCTCCCTCATGTGTGGGGGAGTAGGGAGAGCTCTCAGAGTACATATGGGTAGGCGATTCCTCCGACGGATTTGTCTCTGAGTGCCTGGAGGAGGGCCGTAGCAGGAAAGTCATGTACGGCAGATCCAGTGTCGGAGAATCTTCTCATTGTGCTTCCGCACATGCTGAAGACTATTTCATCACCATATGGGGAGGTCTGGAGAATTGGTAGCTAGGAATAGGGTATACAAATGGACGTCCCACAAAAATGAATACCCGAACGGCAACGCCCTCAAAATGGTATGATCGATGCTTGGGATCAAAATGTACCTCCCAGGTGGGGATATCAATGACAGGATGAATGTCGCCATTAGAATCTGAAGACATGATGGAAAGGAGGAAGAGGGAGTGAGAATCTTACTAAAGAATCTCAGTAGGTATCCTCCTATCTAAGTGATGTCATCAATGTCTTCAGGGTCTCGGGTTTTATTATGAAATAGTGAGCATACAAAGATTCATTTACTAAGTTTTAAATCATCAATTACCGAGGCCCATTCATTTTATCATGTGTCTTGTAATATATGCATCATGCTCCATCATAATATGCAACACTTCACCTTATAGCATACATCTAACATCCTCAAACACGATATGCATAGAACATGATTCATGAATAACATTCTTTGGTTCATTAGGTGACTTAAAGTTAGTTTACTTTCACTCTTGGGGCCACCCTAATACTCATCCCTTTTGAGAGTACTTCTAGGTTATGAGTTCATACCTCACTAGTCGTCACTAGCATATAGTTATCCCTTTTGATAAGTTAAAGTCCAAACTTAAAAGTACGGGATAAGGGGCAAGAATCACCTTTTCACCACCTATTGTTTGATGGATCCAAATGATCATTTTCTTATATTTCTTAGTCACCTTAAGTCTTAGCATGTTATATTAAGATGCAACACATAATGCATAATCATCATAACTTTTTACCTCCTTCATGCATAAGCATTTCCAAAAGAAACTATAACAAGCAGTCATGGATTCTATCTTTAGAGATCAAGTACTCACATAGCATCACATACCACACAATTTATCATCCCAAAGCATCAAAGGAAACATCATCTCAAATCATAACATAAACATGTTTTTAATAGCCAAGACTCTAAATCGGGTAACACCAATAGCCCAATCATTTACTTATGCATCTAAGGGGTTTATAATCATTATTACCATTAATTAACTAGCTCAAGAACCTTATTAAACTAAGTTGGACAGCATAAGCAATAAAAGGAATTTTATGATTTATAGTGTACTAGAAATTGCGTTTTACACCCTTTCTTATTAGTGGCTTTTCCTATAATGCTACCATCAATTCCTAATCCATTTATAAGTCATTCTCACTCAATTTAAACATGATACAACCTGATTATCATAATTTTAAAGGTGCTGGAACAAAATGTGTAACACCCTAATATTTAACCCAACATGCCTAGGACGCATTAAGATTAATTATTAGTCATTACTTCCTTTAAACTCATTTGTAAAATTACTTAGCGGAAAATACGGGTAAATTTTTTTTTGAAATAGGTAAAACAAAATACGAGCTGTCGAGTACTACATAAGCGAAACATAAAGTAGAAGAGATATTAAACATTCAATTGAAAGCAATAAAGAACACCTCAATCATAGGAACAACCATCATAATATTAAATAACATAGTTTGGTACATCAATTGTAATATAAAATCATAACCATGTAAGTGGGTAGAGCTTGTAGTACAAGAAATACAAAAGAAAACACAAACAGCAAATACATGAAAGGCCCTACAAGATAAAACCCAGCTAAAACAACCCTTCATTCCAATGCCTCCTGATGATACTGATCTTCGGAGAGAGATGTATCCCGTAACTGCCGAAGCTCCTTAGACGTAGCCCAACGAAGAGGACGTAGGCATGCGAACCGGTGGTACAACGTGGCCTCCTCGCGTAGGCACCTCTCGGGCTGATGTACGCGCCTTACAAGCCTTGGCTGAAAGACTGGATCCTCACTACCCCTACCTACTCCCATGGGCACGAAGGAGCGGAGCCTTCCGAATAGGAGTCGGGGAGAATCCTCAGAGAGTCCTCCCACAGCGAGGTATGAAAGGAATGTACTCTGGATAGTTGTGCACTCCGAAGACGAAGGTCGGGCACGATGGATCTGGTCGTCATAGGGCCGTGTCCTCTCAAAGATCAAATCATCGCCGTAAGGAGAGGTCGGAGTAAAACAAAAGCTGGAGACCAAAAATGCAAATGGGTGGCCCATGTATGCAAAAATACGAACAGCACAACAACCTTCAAAATGATATGACTGGTGCTCAGGTCGTAGTGCACCTCCCAAACGGGCGTATCAACAAAGATCACGAACGACGCATCGGAACTGAAGATGTAACGGGAAAGAAGAAAAAGGGGTGATAATCTTGCTAAAGAATCTCAATAGGGAATCCTCCTATCTTAATGTCATCGTTACGTCCCAGGAACCTTGGGTTTATTATGAAAAGGTTAAACATGCAAAGGTTCATTATGAGGTTTTCATAAAAGCATTTATCCAAGGTCCGTGTCTTTTATGATGAATTTTAATGCATGTATGCAGCATAGCAAGACATGAATGAATGGCAATACTTTATACAAATAAACCAATACAACAGGTCATCAATAATTAATCCTCATATAAGTGGCATGTAATTTCTCATAATCAACCTTTCTCTTTCATAAGCAAGATGCTTCACATCTTTTCTCGTTTCTCAAACTTGTGACATCATGGTATTAAAAAAATAGTAACCGACCCTGATACTAGGCTATGAGCTCATACCTTAACTAGTCGTCACTAGTTCTTACTTATCCTCTTAATAAGCGTATCATAATCATAATCATAAAAATAATCCCGACTCCAGAGTATAGGCAGGGACCTAAGGATCACCCATCATGGGACTTTTTCCTTCTCCGAAACGCATCAACTGGTTAAGACCAGTGGCTTTGTTTGCTTTGGCAGGCTAATGTCGATGCCCTCACGGTTTTACCTTCTCCTCACCATAACAGGAGAAGTACGTCTTGGTCTGTGAAACACATCATCTAGTTAAGACTAATGACATTGTCCATGTCGGTATGGCTCCACGACCATACCCCCCATAGGTTTCCTTTCTCCTCACCGTAAGGAGAAATGCGTCTCGGCATGTCATATATAAAATCTTTCTTTTCAAACTTTCTTTAAGTCCCTCAAATTTGACAGAAATTCGCAGGCATAACGACTGCACCCGAATTTCCTCAAATTTGAGTCATGCCACATAACTCAAATAACACATGTTGTTCTCATGCAATTTCTTAATCAAGTAAATCTCTCAATCATAGAAACATATTTTCCCATTTCATTCATCTCTCAAATTATCATGCATCTTAATCAGCATGCCACTTTATCAAAAACATCAAGTCATACATCCACACATCCTCATACTTATGGCATGTAATATATTCCCATACATCATAAATATACTCACTCAAACTTATTCTCACATCACACCTCCTATCTCATAGTGTTTTATGCTTTGGCCTTAACGGGTCTTAAACTTGTATTCTAATTATCCTAACTTTCATTATGGATCTTTATTTCCCTAAGGGATCATTACCTATAATTCTCTCTAACTTTATTGCTCTTTAACTTTCCAAACATCATCGTTATAGATTAATCACCATGAGTATTATTTGATTACGGGATTCTAGGATCTACTCTTTGACCCTTTCTAGGTTTTGTCTTTGCCTAAGGCTCTATATTCAACTTCTAGACATATCCACTAATTATGAACCATTTTACTTAAGCTCAATTATGCTGGAACAGAAGTTATTATTATTGTGTCTAAGTGCTTTAGAATTCTTGTTTTAAGTCCTTTCTAATTACTTACTCTTTCCTAACTTCCAAAATTATTCCTCGCTTCACTCAAGCATAACCTTACACATTTTAACTCCATAAAATAGAATTAATATAGTGGCCAAGCAAAAAGATAGAAACCAAAAGTGTGCATAACACATAATCACATAAATTCAAGTTATAAGTACATATAAGTTGCTAGTTTTTCTCTTAGGAACAATTTCAGAACAAAAAAGGTGGTCTGGTAATCAACCAAACCTAAATTTTATTCTGGGTTTGAAGAACAACTAGGTAATTGATTACATAAGATGGTAATCAATTACTTAGGGTTAAAAATTTTTTCAGAAAATGAAGAACATCATGGTAATCAATTACATGAACAAGTAATAGATTACAGGAGTTAAGAACCTGGGCATGACAACAGCCTGAATAATCATTACATTGTTGGTAATCGATTACCAAACCAAAAATCCTTCAAATTACCACTTTGGTAATCGATTACATAATCTGGTAATCGATTACCAGAACCTTCGGAATTTGAGAAAACATGATTTTTGACACATTCTAAGCTTCTTAAACACCTTGAGACCTCATAAAATATCTTTCTAACATTTCCTTGAAAACATCCTCACATTTTTACAAAATCAAAACCATCATTGTATTATGACTAAAATACATCCACTTGACATGGTTTAAAATTTCCATTTTCTAAAACTTTATATATGATACTTGGGCAAGTCTTTGAGCTCTAGAATATTTAGGTGACGACATAATCATAAACATGTTATGCACTTTATTTTACTCTTCATTATAAAGTAAAGTGAGAGCATAAAATAAATATGAGATACAACCTCATTATTATCTTTAAAGATTAAGTGATGACTTGAAATATAAACATGAAATGCAAGCTTGGAAATTTAAACATGATAATGCAAGTTCATTTATTTATTCTTGAGAGCTTAGTGATGGCATCAAAATAAACATAATATGCAAGACATAAACTTAAACATGAATGCAACTCATTTTATCTTAACTAGAGCTCTTGCAAGACTTTAGAGGAACAGCACAACTTTAACCCAATATGTACAAAGAAAGGAATAAAATCGAAATCTTTGAGAAGGAAAAAGAAAGGAAAACCGAAACCATCTATGGTCAAAGACCAAATTTTCAAGCTTTAGAGGTTTCTCACATGGCATCACAAGACCATTATCTTGAAACCTCATCATCAAGCCAAAGTTTTTCTCATAAAAGGCTCCAAGGCCGAAAATGAAAAGAGGAAGAAGAGGAACCTTAAAAAAAAATCAAGAGAAAACTAGAACTCTTCTTTAAGGAAAGCAACCAAAACTTGAAAATAAACCCCTACCTAATGAAGTCTTGAATGAAATTCAAGAAAGCTTGATCCTTTGAGATGAGAAGGAAAGAAAATCTTCCTTAGAGCTTGAAGAGGAGTTTTCAGCCAAGAGAGGAAAAGGAAGAAAGAAAGAACTCTTTGAACTTTGAAGAAGAAAGCTTAGAGTTGCAATGTGTGTAAAGGTTTTTGTGAGCTTTCAAGCATGCATATTTATAGAGAAAATAGAGCTCATGGGTGTGCTCCTTAGAGAAGAAGGCCGACGGCCTTGAGGGCAAGAGAGAAGAAATATCTCTTGATTGGCATGGGCTTAGGCATAGGCAAGCATGGGTGGAAAGTATGGGTCATGGTATGGCTTGAAGTATGGCCTTTGAGTGAAGAAAAATTCAACATGTGATGAATTGAGGGGGGTTTTTCGCCAGCCTTTGTGTAGCCAAAGGAGAGATTTATTAGTGCGTATGGGTTAGTGATATGTTTAGGTGTGTCTTTGATTTTGATTAGGGGTTTGTAAGAAAGTGTTTAGGTGAGGCAATAACTAATTAAGGTTGTCAAGACTTGATTAGGGGGGTGATCTTACTAGATTAACAAATTAAAACCATTTTCTAGTCAAATGAAGGTATGGGCACAATTACTTAATTTAAGGAATTGGAGAGAAAAACACTATTCAAGATTGCATGACTAGGAATCTTGAATCAAAGATGTAATTAGAGTTTAACTAAGCAATCTTAGGTTCTAATTAACCTTAATAAATTATTTTGACTCTAGATTAATTATCGAAATAAATTAATCTTCAAATTAGAGCCTAATATTGCTTAGGTTTGGTTAATTAAGTCGTTAGGCTCCTGTACACTGTTCTAGGGGCAAAATGGTAATTTTGCACTAAAATGCTAAGACCTCCCGGCACGATTGAACATCAAAATCTTGTTCTTAGGAGTTCTAGAAGTCTTATGTTCAATTCTTTCTAACTACTAAGGTTGCCCAAAGTGCCAGACAATTAACACATCAAAAGCCAAGGTATTTAACACATTTAAATCATCTAAAACAAAAATTAAAGGTCTTGGAAAATTTAAGACAAGGCTGAAACATAAAGAGTATCATAAGCATAAAACAAGGCATTTCTAGTAACTAAGCTTCATACTTTGTAAAATAACTTCTAAATTATCTTCATCAGAAACCTCTTATTATGTGAATCAAAATGGTGAGTCTTGAGCCCAGAATCCATTCCTTTTTAGTAATGGCATAGTTGTAAACATATAATGCAAGCCTCATTCCTACTCTTTTTAAGTTGATAGCACGAAAGATAAATATGCTATACAAGGAAATATAAACATGAATGCAAAGACTTGAATATAAACATGAATGCAAGTTCAATTCTTTATTTTAGTGCTCTAGGCCTCTTAGAGTATTTACTCTAAATCACATCTCAACTTTAAGGTTGAGATAGGTAGGCTTTGAGATTAGTTATTAAGTGATAACTTGGAAAGTAAATATGCTAAACAAGGAAATATAAACATGAATGCAAGTCCATTTCTTTATTTTAGTGCTCTAGGCCTCTCAAGTATTTACTCTAAATCACATCTCAACTTTATGGTTGAGATAGGCAGCTTTGAGATTACTAAGTGATAACTTGGAAAGTAAATATGCTAAACAATAAATCACATCTCAACTTTAAGGTTGAGATAGGTAGGCTTTGAGATTAGTTATTAAGTGATAACTTGGAAAGTAAATATGCTAAATAAGGAAATATAAACATGAATGCAAGTCCATTTCTTTATTTTAGTGCTCTAGGCCTCTTATAGTATTTACTCTAAATCACATCTCAACTTTAAGGTTGAGATAGGTAGGCTTTGATATTATTTATTAAGTGATAACTTGAAAATAAATATGCTAGGCAAGGAAATATAAAAATGTATGCAAGGACTTGAAAGTAAACATGAATGCAAGTCCATTTCTTTAAATCCTAGGCTCAAGATTACCACTTTAACAACATAACAATACCATTTAGCAGAGACTTTCTTAAGCAAACTACTTAGCATAATCATCATACTTTCTGAAAGCAAAACTCAAGCTCTAGAGGTTTCATTGTGATGAACTCATAGTCATCATCTGGAAACTTTCATCATCAAGCTATCATGAGAAACCTTTAAAGCCTTGAAGGCCAAAAACACAAGAGAAAGGAAAAGAGAAACTGAAATGGCAAAGCCTAAGGAAGATCATCAAATCATCAATTTAAACCAAGAACAACACTTAATAAAGCAAGAAAATAACTTGGAATACAACTTCCTACCAAAGTTTGCTTGAAGGAAGGAAAGAAATCTTGGTTCTTGAGATGAAAAGAGAAGCACAAGATCTTCTTGGAGCTTTGATGGAGGTTCGGCCAAAGGGGAAAGGAAGGAAAAAGAAAGTTGTGTTTAGGAAATGGTAGAGGAAAGGAATTCTTTGAGCTTAGAGAAGAAAGCTTGGAGTTTGCAAATATGATCAAAGGTTCCAACAAGCTTTCTTACATGCCTATTTATAAGAAAATGCAACACATTGATATGTCTTTGGGAAGGAGAGGTTTGGCCTTGAGGAGGAAAAAGAGAGAAAATATCTCTTGCAAGGTATGGTCTTGGGCATGGTTCAAAGCATGGTGAAAGTATGGCCTAAGCATGGTTCTTTGAGTGTAATCAAAACAACATGTGATGAATTTGAGGGGGAATATGGCTTCGGCCAGGACAGCAAAGGAAGGATAATGTGTCTTCTAATTGTGGTTTAGAGGTATGTTTAGGTGTATCTTTGATTAGGCTTTTGATTAGAAGTTTGTAAGTAAGTGTTTAGGTGAGATAATGGGTAATTAAGGGTGTCAAAGCATGATTAAGGAGTTGCTCTTGCTTCATTAGTGAAACAAAACTCATTATATAAATATAAACCATTCACAAACACAATTCCTTGATTTAAAGAATTGGAGAGAGAAAACACTATTTAAGATTCCATGTCATGAAATTTTGATTTTTAAGGCAAAGATTAAGGGTATCTAAGCAATCTTAGGTTCTAATTAACCTTAATAAATTATTTTGACTCTAGATTAGTAATTAGAATTTACTAATATTTAATTAGAGCCTAATATTGCTTTGGTTTTGCTAATTATATCATTAGGCCCAAAATATGCATAGTTAGGGGCAAAACGGTAATTTTTCACAAAAACCTCCCAAGGCTACCTAGGCTTAACCAGTTGTAAATATTGCTTAAAAACATCACTTAAAACCCTTTTGATGGAGTCCAGGTTTGATTAGCACTTTGTTCGTGTAAAGCGGCATAGGGGCATTTTGGTAATTTTACGCATCGGAGTTTAAAAATGAGATTCTTCTACTCTATTACCACACATAACACACATAATCCCCTATCATCATCAAAACATCCCCTTGACGATGGCCTTAGGCCGACGATCCTTATTCCAGATAAATGACTTTAGGGGCATTTTGGTCATTTGTACACAGGAAAAATGAGACGTTACAGATGACAATAGATAAGGAATCTCAATTCCTGGTTTTTTCGTGCGCAAAATTACTAAAATTCCCCTAAGCTAATTTAACGCGTGATTAAGTGATGGGACTCGGTCATTACTCGAAATAAGAATCTTAATTAAAAAGTATATGTGATATCTAGAATGGTCCAAGGGAGTTTCTATGTGAAATTACCATTTTGCCTCTAGTTAGTGCTAATTAAGCTTAATTAAAGTAATTAGAAGTATAGGCAATATTAGGCTCTAATAAAAGATAAATTAATTTGTTTACTAATCTTGAGTCAAAATAATTATTGAGATTAATTAGGGCCCAAGGTTGCTTAAGAAAAGTTTAAACCCCTTTCTTATTCAAAGAATGTTCATGAGACTAAAAAGTATAAAGTAGAGACAAAAACACTTTCTCTCTCTTTCTTTCCTAAAGATTAGGACATGTGTTGGTGTTTGAATTTCAAAATTAATCAAGTTTGACTCAACTAAACATGCAAGACCACTCCTTAAACATGTCTTGAAAGCCTTAACCACCACATTACAACTCCTAATACCAAACTATCAATTTCTAACCAAACCCTTAATTATAATTACCCAAAAACCCTAATTAACACACCCAAATGAAATGAAAATTCCCTCCTAAACTCCCTAAGTGGCCGACGGCCACACACACCTTTTCCCCTCTCATTTTGATTTTTCAACACTCATACACACAAAAACTCTCATTCTCACTATCCATTTTTTTGGTGGAGTCTTGCTCACTAAGACTTGTCAAAAAACCACTCTATTCTCTCTCTCAACTGAAGCTTTGCTCTTTTTCATCTTCAACCTTTAAGAACCTCCATTCTTGATCTTTATTCAATCTACAAACATCAAACCACCACCACACCACCACCATAAACTAACTCCTAAACACCTAACCTTTCCATCCCCATACACAAGAACATAACAAAAAGCTCCTCCCATTTCATCTTGCCTTGGCCGAAACCATCATCACTCTAAAGAGAAGATTTTTCTTCTCATTTCCAAAGATCAAGCTTTTTCTCTTACAACTAAGAAACCTTCTTGGTGGGGATTTTATTTTATAATCTTCTTATTACTCTCTTTGTTTTTTGATTTTGTTCTTTTGTTGGGAGTCAGAGACTATGGCTTGATAATGATGGTTCTTGATGATGGTTGTGAGGCCATCATGTTCATGACCTCTAGAGCCCAAAGTTTGATTATTTGTTTTCTTTAGAAAAAGGTTAAAGAATGCTCATTTGGTTTGCTTGTTGTCATTGAGTTTGATGATTAGTCCAAGAAATTAGGTTCTTTGAAGCATGGGAATAAAGGACTCTAAAACTCATTTTCATTTTGTTGAGATTTATGGGGTTGCAATTTCACTCTTTAAGGTCTTGAGTTGATGAGTTTTGATAAGATGTAAAAATGGACTTGTATTCATATTTATGTTTCAAGTCTTGCATATTCATGTTTATGTTTCAATGCCTTGCATGTCATGTTTATATTTCCAAGTTGTCACCTTAAATGTTAAAGACCTAAAAATGAACTTGCATCTTCATGTTTATATTCCAAGTCTTGCATTTCATGATATCACCTTATAATCTTGAAGACTTAAAAATGAACTTGCATTCTCATGTTTATATTTCAAGTCTTGCATATCATGTTTATATTTTCAAGTTGTCACCTTAAATATTAAAGACTTAAAATGAGTTGCATGGCATATTTATAATTCTAACCATCACCTAAATCTCTAAAGCTCAAGACTTGCTCCTTTGTCTTAAATGGAAATTTTGATCATGGACACACATTTATATATATATATATATATATATATATATATTTGGCCAAGTCCAAGTGTTAGGTTTGAAGTTGGTTCTATCTTATTTTAAGACTAGGATTTTGTATCTTGAGAGTCCAAATGAATTTTGAAAGAGATATAGACTATAAAGGAGCAAAAACATGATTTTAAATAAATAAAAACCTTATTTATGGAACTTTAATTTTTGCTACTAATTTAAGAGGGACAAAATGATTTCATGAGTTTTAGGTATATTAGAAGAAAAGTTTAAAAATGCAATTTATAAGCTATTTTGTAATTTTTTATTTTTGGCCTCTGTTCATTCCTGTCACATAGTTAAAAATATGTTAAAAATTGTTTCATGTACCTTACATGTCTTAGAATGGCTTTTGGGAAAAACTAATAATTAGAAAAGATAAAAATGTAATTTTCCAAAGCTTTTGAAATTTTAATTTTTTGGTCCTGGTCAATATTGTTCTGTTATTGTTCATTCCTAGGTTACTATTCATATGCATAAAAATTATTAACAAGTGTTGTAAAAATTATTTTTAGCATTTTAGGAAAAAAAGACTAGTAATTGAAAGGGTCAAAAATGTAATTTCCAAAAGTTTATGAAATATTAATTTTTGGTACTGTTAACTACTATTCAAGCACTATTCATCCATGTGGTTCCTGTTCAAATACATAAAATTCATTATTAATTGTTGTAAAAATTATTTTTGGTAGCTTGGGTGCTTAAAAGAATAATTACAAGTGTCAGCTTTGACCGTTTTATGAAATACGGAGAGTTGTGTTTTAAACTATCATTATGAAATTTTGGCCAAATGGATTTAGATAGAGTTAGTAATGACTTAGATGTGTCCATGTATTCAAAATACTATTTATAATGTTTAGAAAAGTTTTAGAAGCATTGGCACTTGCTAAGTGTCAAGAATGAGAAACCTTGCACTTTGACCCCTAAAATCTAACAAAATTTGGCCAATGGCCCAAAATGGTTTTTATGATAAGTTTAAATGATTTCTAGGTATTATAAAGTGTCAATTAATTTTAAGGATCATTAGTTTGAAAAATATGTTGAAAGGGGAATTTATACTTTGGTCCATAATCTTCTAGAAATTGTAATTTTGACCCTTTAGGGCTCAAGTGTAATTATCAATAACTTGACGATATTGATGTGATTAATATGTTATGAAGGTTATGTAAATATGAATTTTTGGGAATTATATGACTTGAAATAATTGTGCAAGATTATGTAATGATGACTATGCATGCATAATTTTCAAATTATGCAAGTAATGATTTATGTTATATTGTATATATCCTATTGAACATGGCATATGCATTAGCTGAGTCGATCCTTGATATCCAACATCCTGGGTAGGAGCATGTTTACTTTTCAATGAGATATTGATAATAACATGCTTATATGCAAAGAATGTGATGCATGCTTATGTGATCAATTACATGATGATTTGTGGCATGTTGTGATTATGAATGAATGATTAAGATGCATGATTGATGTGTTCTATGGAATGAAGCAAATTTGGGGAAGCTCCGTTCCAAACCGTTTATGCTGCAAGATTTCTAACAAATTTGTGGACTTAGAAAAATTATGAAGTTTATGAGTATGAAATGTTAAATGATAAGTTAAGATGATGGCTATGATTATATGCTCATGTTTGCATCTCTAAATAACATGCTAAGATTAAAGGTGACATAAGACACATGGAAATGATCCTCTAGACTCAGGAATTAATGGTTATGGGAGGTGACCCAAAAGGTGATCCTTTAGACTCAAGGAATTAATGGTTATGAAAGGTGATCCTATGCCCCCATTTGGGCACTCTGGAAGTCGAGAATTAGCTTATAGAAGATAAGTGTAGACTAGTGATGACTAGTTAGGTATGAGCTCATAACCTAGAAACTCTCAAGTGAAGAAAATATTAGGGTGGCCCCATAGAAAGGAATGAGAAGGTTAAGCCAAGTGGACAAGAGGAGAAGATTATGTTATGTTACTCTATGCATCTTATGCTATGTTAAGTTACTATGACTCTAGTGATATATTGTATTGAATATTAACGCATTCATATTATGGAATGATGCATTTATGACATTAAGATTCATTCTAAAAGACACGGGCCTCGCAAAGTGTATTTGGAAACTTAATAAATTAATTGTATGCATGTCCACCATTTTCATAATGAAACCCGAGGTTCTTGAGGACGAAGATGATGATATTGCATAGAGGCGAAAGCCCACTTAAGATTCTTGTTTAAGTTTCTCATTCCCTCTCTCTTTTTCTCTTCATCTCGTCTTCGAGGGCGATGGTAACATTTGTGATCTTATGTTGATGCTCCCAGTTTAGAAGATGCATTTTGATCCTACTGGTCTTATCATTTTGTGGGTCGATATGCCGTTCATTCTTAGTCCTTCTCAGACCTTTTGCACACCCAGTCACTAGCTTTTGGTTCTCAACCATTACTCCTTTTCCTGATGACTTTGCTTTCAAGTGTCACGTCCTCATGGACAGGTTCCACGTGGCTACCCTTACCGTTTCAGCCATCCGTGACTCCCTGCTTACATGCCTCGATCGGTCCTGGTAGTGTGGAGCCATGGTCAGACTCCTTAAAGGAGTCACCATCCGCGCTCTTAAAAAATTCCCACACCCACTATTCCCTGGAGGTAAAGAGTAGTAGTGATGGGACTGTTGTATCATAGCCCATGAAGAGTAAAAGCATGATCTCAAAGCCGCTCGTCTATCCTGTCGCTCATGTTTATCCTCCAGGTCATCTTGCTACTTTCACCAACCTTGCTCACGTGCTAGACTCATTCCTCCCCCTTGAGAGCGTCACTAGTAGGTGTTGATGGTAGACCCTCTATGCATATCATGGAGAGGGTAGTCTTCTTTTGATATGTTGTTGGAGGCTATATACTTTTAGGCGTGCCCAGTAAGAGTAATGGGAGAGGTTTTAGTAAGTATTAGTTTCTATCCATATACTATTTATGACTTTTTCCAGATGACTACACCTAGCCCAACCACTATTGGTAAGCATGATATCTTTTTAGTAGTTTATTTTGGTGTATGATGTGGAACAGTTAATACTTTATGCTATAAATATATATAATGATGTGCTTATGCTCATGAGATTGTTGTGTTTGTATTGAGTGCATGCCATGAATTGTTTAATTTCTCCTTTATGTGTCTATAAGACAAATGATGGGTTTTTCTTAGTATACGTGACTCAAATTTTGTTTTCAAAGTTAAGAAAAAAAAATTTACCCATATTAAAGTAATTTCAAGAGGTAAAAACAAAGAGTGAAATGAAAGAGTAAATTCTAATAATTAACTTAAAGGCGTCTTAGGCGTGTTGGGTTAAATATTAGGGTGTTACAAGTTAAAAGGCCTAGGCAAAATATAACTTTGAAATGGTTCAAGAAAATCTTGAAAAGCCTAGCCAAATAGTTGCCTAAGGTCACAGCCATTACAAAGGGTAAAGACCTTCAAACTCTAAGCATGGATGCTCTCATTGGGTCTATTAAAACTCATGAGCTTCTACTGAAATGCATGGTGAATCCATTAAGATGGCAAGTCCATGGCCTTGAAGTCATCTCATTAGAAGCTGAATAAGGCTAAGGCAATGAGAGTTCAGAACTAGATGAAGAGGAAGAATTTGATAATGAGATAGAAGAAGAAGATGGAGACAAGCTCTCCATGCTCATAAGGAAAATGCCCAAAGCCTAGAAGGGCAGAACAAAAGAAGAATGGACATTAATCTTAGAAAGGATAGAATAGGCAAGGTAAAGTCGGAAATTGTCACCTACTACAGATCTAGGAGGAAAGGACACTTCAAAGCAAATGCCTAAACAATGGTCCACAGAAGAGAAATGTGCCAAGAAGAAAGGCATGCTGGCCACCTGTGGTGATCAAAGGAGAAAAAGGAAGGATTGGAAGAATTGAGAAGAGGTAGACATTGTAAACCTATGCTAGATCAAGCTGACTATTCATCGAAAGGTGAAAGCGAGGTAAATAACTCTCACTCTAATCTTTCCTATGATGAACTTGTAACTCTATATGAAGAGTTGCTTGAGGACTTTCAAACTCTTCCTCTCACTATCTCAACCTAAAGAGGAAACATAAAAAAATTGTTAGAAATTGAAGTAGCCAAAATAGAAGCTGAGACTCTAAGGCTTGAAAAAGAAGAACTAAAAGGAGAAAAAAAAGTTTAAAATACAAAATCTAATGCCTTAGAATTGAAGTACTAAAGATAAAAATGAAAACTCTCAAAAAATCATTTTTTGAGCTATAAAGAACTTCAAAAATTCTTACATCTAACCTTGAAAAAATGGTAAATAGATCAAAGAACCTTGATCTAATGCTTGGAGGTTAGAGACCATATTTTCAAAACAATTAGATAGAAAAATAGATGAGAAAGGAAAGCCAGATTCGATTAAGAAAGTAAAGAACAAGGCTTTTTATAATTTTTGCTTTAAGAAGGGACATCCACTTGACAAAATGCTTCATGAGAAAGAAGTCTATCAAAAAGGTTGGAAAACCTTCCTCCCAAAAGAATAACCCAAAAAGACCTAAAAAGTCTGGGTACCTCAAAATAAAAACTATGTTTATTGCAAGTTTGCACTAGAGAACACACGTGGAACATGACAACAAGTGGTACATGAAAAATGGCTATTCAGGCACATGTCTAGATCCAGAAGATGGTTCAAGAATCTAAGACCCAAAAATTTTGGATAAGTAAAGTTTGCTGATGAAGGTAAGGCCAAGGTCACGGGCATAGAAAATGTTGGTAAGGATGATCTTCACCAAATTTCTGATATACTATTTGTTGATGACTTGGCTCATGACTTGCTAAGTATCGACCATTCTATGACCAAGGCTTTAATGTTGTTTTAATGCTCATGCATGCAAGATAGTAAGTCCTACTTTTGGACAAGTTATTTGTCTGGTTAGAGGCTTGATAACACGTATGTGTTATTCTTGGATGACCTATGAGATCAAAATGTAAAATGTCTAGCATCTTCACAGATGAAAAGTGGTTGTGGCATAAGAAGCTTGGGCATGCTCATATGATGCTTATTTATGAGCTTTCAGAAAGAGCTGGTAAAGGCCTACGAAGATCAGATTTGACAAGGATTCAACTTGTGATTTATGTGAAAAAGGTATGCAAACCAAACCTTTTTTCCATAACAAACAAGTGGTTTTTCAAGACCACTTGAATTTTTACATATGGATCTCTTTGGACCAACCAAGACTGTAAGTCTTGCCGGCAAGAGATATTGCCT
This sequence comes from Dalbergia oliveri, assembly GCA_030441495.1. NCBI lineage: Eukaryota > Viridiplantae > Streptophyta > Magnoliopsida > Fabales > Fabaceae > Dalbergia > Dalbergia oliveri. The sequence goes on from JAMLFY010000027.1 coordinate 385,126, forward strand.
AGTCATAGTGGATGACTACTCTAGATTTACCTGGTTATATTCCTAGCTTCTAAGGATGAGGTGGTCGAGAGATTCAAAGTTTTTGCAAAACGTGTTTACATAAAAAGATTTAAAATAGTCTCTAGACTTGATAATGGAGGAGAATTTCAAAATCATATTTTTGAAGTGTTTTGTGAAAAACATGGGATCCTTCACGAGTTTTCTACTCCTATAACTCCCTGGTAAAATGAGTTCCTGAAAAGGAAAAACAAAAGCTTGCAGGAGATGGCCAGGACAATGCTTTTAGAGGCGCTTTATTAAAAGGTTTTTGGGTAGAGGTTGTAAATACCTCATACTATATACAAAATAGAATCTTTCTAAGGCCTATCTTCAAGAAGACTCCTTGTGAGCCATGGAAGGGTAGAAAATCCAATATTTCATATTTCCACATTTTTGGCTCATTATGCTTTATCCTTAACACAGGGACAAACCCACAAAGTTTGATCCCAAATCCTTGATAATAGCACCATTATTCTTAGGTTAATGTTTAATCCCAAAACTTATTGTCTAAGTACAAATGACCAAAATGCCTCTAAGGTCATATTTACTTGGAATTTGAGGCTAGCTGACCCAACAGTTCTCAATGGGTAACTCGTGTTTGAAGGGGATTGTGATTGTAGTGTTTGGTCTAGGAGGTGAAAATCTCGTTTTCAGAACTTTTGGCTAGAAATGAACAAAATACCCTATTAGGTTTTATACGGGTAAAGGTGCCATTTAACATGGAATTTTTCCAGGAGTTAGAATAATGGTTATGAGTGGATCATGATAGTTAGTTGGGCAGAGGAGGGTTTCGAGCAGGTTTACATAAAAATTATTGTTTTGCCCTAAAACGATGTCCAATGAGCCTAATGATACAATTAACCAAACCTGGCGATATTAGGCTCTAATCGAAGATTAATTAATTTTGATAATTAATCTAGAGTTAAAATAATTTATTAAGGTTAATTAGAACCTTCAGTATAGTTAAACTCTAATTTCATTCTTTGATTCAAGATTCCTAGTCATGGAATCTTTAATAGTAAATTCTCTCTCCAATTCCTTAAATCAAGGAATTGTGTCTATGATTTAATTTGACTTGAAAAGAGTTTTTAAATCATTAATCTAGCAAGACCACCCCCTAAATCAAGTCTTGACAACCTTAATTGACCATTACCTCACCTAAACTCGCCTTCCAAACTCCTAATCAAAGATACACCTAAACACATCATTAAACCACAATTTGATGAACAATTTTTCCTCCCCTTAGGTTCACATTTGTTTAACACAGAAATTCTTTACAAATTAATTTGAGCTTTTATAATCCATTAACTTTAAAAATATAATAGTTTAGCAATGATGAGGGCGGCCCAATTGACATCTCAAAAAAAAAAAATTTCAAGGCAAATGAAATAGTAACTTACGGGCCCCAGGAGCTCGCAAACAGCTGGAATTAGCCAAGTTCGGAGCTCGAGGTGCCCAAAATTAGGAAAACATGGGAATAAGGTTAGAAATAGGTGGGAATGATAATTTTATACTTAAAATTAATTTTTGGACAATATCGGTTCAATCGGGTATGATGTTTACCCGTTCGGTGAGATTTCGGTGTGCAGTTTATTCTTCCAAATGGAACTTTCAATTAAAGTTTGCCACCTAACTTGACAAGTGTGTGGCTTAGAAGAAGCCACACCATTGCACTAGGACCAATAGGATGCTTACAAAAATTTACTACATTTATCTTTAAGAAAAAGAACATTTTGTACTTCAAATTATTATATATTTGTCATAAACTTATAAAATCAATATCTTATCATTTCCTTCATCAAAATTTCGTCCAGCACACTCCAAGAAGCTCTCCTCCATTGTTCTTCCTCTCAAACTCCATAACAAACTTGGAGCTTCATAAACCTTAGCCTAAACTTGATAAAACCTCAAGATCTCTTCACAAAACTTGTTCTACACCTAATTCTCTACCAATCTAACCAAACAAAATTTTAATTTCCTTATCAAAACCTTGTCTTGTACCTCACACCTCACTGATATCAGAGGGGTTTGAAGTTGGATTAGGAGCTTTGGAGGAGAAGGAAGCAAGCTTGGTAAATCTTGAAGCCAATGAGCTAATAGGTTACTCAAAGTAGGGTTTCTGTTGCCTTTCTTTGTCAAATTTTTCTGATCTGTTTTGGCTTGACCTAGGCCTGAAATTTCTAGTTGTTTGGTTGATATTATGTTGAAATTGATGTGTGATTTTTGGTGGTGTGTGTTAAAAGAGGGTTTTTATCAAACTAAGTTTGGACTAGGTTTCTGAATTTCTATTGTCCTGTCACAAGTAGTTTATGAATTTTCTGGTATATTTGTGGGTGTTTTCATGAGCTATAAAAATTATATGTTGAAGAGAAAACCTTAAAATAACTACATGAATTTTCTTGGGTGTAATTTTTAAGGTTTGATGCCTGGAAAAATTAGAAACCGAAATGAGGCAGATGCTGTCATGATTGTTGAAACCTGAAACAGTAAACTTTCCAAATTTATTATCATAGCAAATGATTGAATTAGCCTTTGAAATTTTTACACGAAGTTACTAACATATTGAAGTGTCACTGTGAATTTTATTTGTGAATTAATTCAATCATTTGCTAGGGTTAAAAATTAGGGGAACTAAACCTAGTTCTGAGAATTGGTGGCCCCTGACCACTAAATTTGTACATTTTACTGAGGTAGCTATAGAGCTCTGTTTGTCCTGAAATTTTTACAGGTTATTCTAGACACATTGAAGTGTCATACAGAATTTTTGTGACTCTTGAAATGGCTGTTTGATATGATAATGAAATGTTGTGTCTATTAGGACAGTAACTCTCCATTGTTGGGAATGGAACAATGCTTTGAATTGAGAATGTAATGGCACTTTGGCTTCTAGTATGACATGAGTATTTGAATTTAAGTGTTTGGCCATGTGACTTATGACATGTAAATGCATGCTATGGATTTTAAAGATTGAAGTATGAGAAAAGAATGAGAATTTCATTGTGAATGATTGCCTATATGTGGCCTATGTATGCATTTGAGAAAGAGAAAAGTATATGATGCCATTATAAGGATATATAAATTTAAATTGTGCATGTCTTGACATATGGACAAAATAGAAACAAGACTTAGATTGAATGAGGGAAGGCGAAAGTAGTAACTTCCCAAAATTTATTGAGTCGGTAGACGTATCAGCTAGGAATAGATATGCTGGGTTCGGAAATGGAAAAAAATGAAGTTCAATGACCACGTATAGAATAAGCTTAGATCATGATAAGCAGTCTATTTCCTTTGTGTATCATGTGATCCACCATAAATACCTGTTGGGTATAAATGGATCTATTGTGGAATTGTCCAGTTTGAACATGTTGGGTAAACTAAGTCTTTCCTATGTCAATGAAAAGAGAAAATGCACTGATTTGATCTTTATGGCCATAAGTGATACCATGTCACATTGAGATAAATTCATTGCATGTATTATATGCTACTATTTCTTTTTGAATTGTCTACCTTGTGTAACTTAGTAATTGTTGGAATGTGATGAGATATATGCTTGAAGTGACGAAATGCTAAAAAAAACCCACTGGAGGAATGGTTTTTGAACATTAAAAATGAATCTTTGATATATGTCGCATGCTCACATTTTCTTAATAAACCGAAGTGGCTGGGGCGATGATGATGACATTATGATTGTGAAATTGGGGAGTTGCCCTACTAAAGAATTTTAAAAATTCTCACCCCTATGTGTTTGTTTCCGTGTCGCCTCCAGGTTAAGCAGGATAATAATGAATCCTGCTATGCAAAGGAGTGTAGGATTGCTGTAGTATAGTAGTTCCTGTTTTATTTTGCCGTACTTAGTGAAATGAGTATGTATGTAAATGTATTAGAAGACGGATATATACTAAAGCTCATAGAGGAGCTTCCTTATGTATTTTAGCTGTATGTTTAATAAACTTTATGTTTACTTGTAATATGTTTTAATAGAATTACACTTAGTTATCTCATACGTAAATCGATCTTGCTATAGATGATTAAGAAGGTTCGCTAATTAACAAGTAACAACTCTCGAGTACGATATCATAGTTAAGAATGGGGTTGTACTTGGGAGGATGTTACATTATGAGTCTAAGCAGTTAGGACCTTGAGGAATGGACTGGCTATGCTTCCTTAGTAAATGTCATGCATCATAATTCTATATATATGTATAACTGCTGATTTTGAATGTTGTGGATTGCTGCCACACTTAGCTTGGTATTGAGTTTGATCAACTCAATAATTCTTGTTTAGTGTGATAGGAATTGATGACTTCAAATCGGTAAACTAGCGAGCGGAAATAACGTGGAATGATGGACACCTTTCGTAAAATAGAGGCGCTATCAAGGGGACAAACTAGGTGGCCCATAGGATGATGGAAAGGTTGGATCGGCATGCTGAAGGAAATCAAATTGGGAATCCTGGAAGAGTAGAAGTGGACATGGAATACCAGAAGTTTGCAGAGTTTAGGAAAGGCAAACCCTCGCCCTTCGAGGACCCTTCAATCCAAGTAAAGGAAAATGGATTAAGGCCATGGAGAAAATTTTCTCAATTCTTCCTTGTATGCTGGGCAGATCCTAAATTCTAGTCAGTCAACAAGGGATTATTCGAGGCATCCAAGACTGAAGTCACTGGGATATCTTCAAGGAATCTTTCTACCACAAGTATTTCCCATCTTTGGTAAGAAATGCAAAGGAGATTGAAAGCTCTTTAGATCCTTTACACACCTTTCAAACCTTAAGCTTCCCTTCTCAAGGATCAAAGAAGTCATTTTCCTTCTTCATTCTCCTAAACATAACTTCTCTTCCTCTCTTTTCCTCTTCTTTGGCCGAAACTTTAGCCTTCAAGCTCTAAAGAAGATTTCTTACATTCTCATCTTCAAGGGACCAAGCTTTCCTTCATACATTCAAGCAAACTCTTGGTAGGGAGTTGTCTTTAACCTTATTTTCTTGCTTTGTTAAGATTTGTTCCTATTTTAAGATGATGGTTGAATGATCTTCCTTAAGCTTTCTCATTTCGGTTTTTCTTTTTCCACTTCTTTTTCATTTTTGGCCATTAAGGCCTTGATAATGTTCATGATAGCTTGATGATGAGAGATCTTTGTGTTGGTTGTAAAGGCCATCATGTGTAGACCTCTAGAGCTTAAGGTGGGCTTCATCTTTGGTTTTGAAAGAATGATGAAAATAAAAAGGTTTTTGGTTGTCCATGTTGGTTTCAGCTAAGAATTTTGATGGTGGGTCTAGACAAATAAGGTCTATAGGACCATGGTGTCAAGAGACTCTAAAACTCATTCCCATTTGGTTAAGATTGAATAGGGTTGATAGTTTATCCTCTAAAGTCTTACATGAGCTCTAGTTAAGATAAAATAAGTTTGCATTCATGTTTAAGTTTATGCCTTGCATATCATGTTTTTTATTTTTTGATGTCATTAGAGGTCATTCTTCAAGAATAAATAAATGAACTTGCATTTTCATGTTTAAATTTCCAAGCTTGCACTTCATGTTTATATTTTCAAGTTATCACTTAATATTTAAAGATAATAAAGAGGTCGCATCTCATATTTATTTTATGCTCTCACTTTATTTTATAATGAAGAATAAACAATGTACATAGCATGTTTATGTTTACGTCATCACTTAAACTCCTAGAGCTTCAAAAGACTTGCCCTAGTATCCCCAAAGAAATTTTAACCATGACATGTGGATATGTTTCAGTCATGATACAACGTTAGTTTTGATTTGTAAAAATGTGAGGATGTTTTCAAGAGAATGTTAGAAAGATGTTTTACGTGGTCTCAAGGTGTTAAAGTAGCTTAGAATGTGTAAAAATCATGTTTCTAAAATTCCAAAGGTTAGGTAATCGATTACTAGAATGGTTATTTGAAGGATTTTAGGTTCTGGTAATCAATTACATTCATTGATTACCAAGGCTGTTCCTCATGCCCAAAACTAGTTTTTAACTTCTGTAATCGATTACCTGTTTATGTAATCGATTACCATGAATGTTTTAGCCATTTTTCGGAAATAGTTTTTAGCCTTAGTAATCGATTACAGCCTATTAAATTGGAATTCCTAAATGTATTCCTCATACTTCAGGATAAAATTTAGGTTAAGATAATCGATACCCAGGCACAAGTAATCATTGGTATCCCTTTTTGTTGGGATGAGTTTTGATTACCGTAATCGATTATTATTATGTAATAAATGACCAAACAAACATGAAAATATGTGCTCAAGTATTAAGAATTAGTTTATTGATAATCCTTTTAGATAAATTCATGTGATTATTGTAAGACTGCAAATTCTGTACGCCCGGATTTCTCCGTAGAGTACAAATGACCGAAATGCCCTGAGGTCATTTTTACCCGAAATTAAACAGTTGCCCGGCAACCCTCGAATGGGTCAACTCGATGTTTAAAGGGGATTATGCTGTTATGAATGATATTCGAGGTGAAAATCTCGTTTTCTAAACTTTCGGCTCAAAATGACCAAAATACCCTCCTGTGTCTACACGGGTAAAAGGTGCCGTTTGAGCCCAGAACTTTTCAGGAAGTTTAGAATGATGTTTATGAGCAATGTTTGATGTTTAGTTGCCGAAGGTCCCGGGCAGTTTTAGTGCAAAATTACCATTTTGCCCCTAGAACAGTGTACAGTGAGCCTAATGACGCAATTAAGCAAACCTAAGCAATATTAGGCTCTAATCGAAGATTAATTTATTTCGATAATTAATCTAGAGTCAAAATAATTTATTAAGGTTAATTAGAACCTAAGATTGCTTAGATAAACTCTAATTGCATTCTTTAATTCAAGATTCCTAGTCATGGAATCTTGAATAGTGTTTTTCTCTCCAATTCCTTAAATTAAGGAATTGTGCCATACCTCATTTGACCAAAAGAATTATTTTAAATTACTAATCTAGTAAGATTACCCTCCTAATCAAGTCTTGAACCACCTTAATTAACCATTTTCTCACCTAAACACTTCTTACAAACTCCTAATCAAAACCTAATCAAAGAAACACCTAAACACATCCTTAAACCACAATTACATGAACAAAATCCCTTCCCCTTGGCTGATGAGGTGGCCGAAATCTGCCCCTAAAATGGTGCCACATGTTGATTTTTGTTGCACTCCAAGCCCATGCCTTAGGCCATACCTTGCCCATGCTTCAACCATGCTTGCCATGCCTAAGCCCATACTTTTGTAAGAGATATTTTCCTCCTCCCTTGACCTTGAAAACCATCAGCCATTCCCTCCCCAAATCAGCCAACATGTCTCATTTTTCTATAAATACCAAGCCTTTGAAGAACTTGTTACACTTTGGATCATTTGCCAAGTTTAAGCATTCTTGCACTTTCTCTCATTTCCTCTCAAATTCCCTCAACTTGGCTGATTTCTTCCTTCAAGTTTCAAGAGGATTTCCTTCTCCTTTCATCAAAAACTCAAGCTTTCTTCCTCTCTTCAAGACTTCTTAAGGTAGGGGTTAAGTTTTGATGATTTTGTTTGTGTTCTTCAAGAAAGTTCTAGTTTTTCTCTTGGTTTCAAACTCTTTTCCCTTCCCCTTTTTTTTTTGGCCAAGAGGCCTTTTTATAAAAAGAACATGAGCTTGATGATGAGGTTTCAAGATAATGACTTGTTGTTGTCATGTGAGAAACCTCTAAAGCTTGAAACAACTTGGTCTTGGACCATACATGCTTGGATTTCTTTCTTTTCTTGGCTTAAGTTTCGGTTTTCCTCTTCCTCTTTCCCTTAAGGATTTCAGTTTTTCTTCTTTGGATTTGAACAAAGTTTGTAAAAATGTTAGTAGATCACAAAAGTTTTGTTAAGAAAATTAATCACATGATTTCAAAGAGCTCTAAGCTTACCCTTGCCAACCTTAAAGTTGGTCGGCCGTTCTAAGAGTTTTACTCTAGATTGAAGCCCATGAGCAATAAAATAAAGAATATGACTTAGTTCTTGTAGTTTTGTTTAGACAAAGTGTTGAACTTTGTGTCCATTTCCTTAAGCTTGATGATGAAGTTCAAACCTTAAGATTTCTTTGAAGTCTAGGTGCTAAGAACTCTAAAGCTTGCCTTATGATACATAATGGGTTGAGGTTTATGTTCCTCTAAAAGTCTTGCAAGAGCTCTAGTTAAGATAAAAACAAGTTGCATTCATGTTTAAATTTATGTCTTGCATCTCATGTTTATTTTGATGCTATCACTAATTTCACAAGAGTAAATGAATGAACTTGCATTACCATATTTAAATTCCCAAGCTTGCATTTCATGTTTATATTTCAAGTCATCACTTAATCCTTAAAGATAATAATGAAGTTGCATCTCATATTTATTTTATGCTCTCACTTTACTTTCTAATGAAGAGTAAAATAAAGTGCATAGCATGTTTAAGATTATGTCATCACCTAAATACTCTAGAGCTCAAAGACTTGCCCTAAGTATCCTAAAAAGGAAACTCCATTCAAAAAGAAATGGATGAGTTTTGGTATGATTCAATAATGGTTTGATTTTGTAAAATACATGAATGATTTCAAGAAAATGTTGGAAAACTGTTTTATGAGGTCTCAAGGTGTTTAAATAGTTTGGAATGTGTCAAAATCATGTTTTCTCAAATTTAGAAGGTAATCGATTACCATCCATGTAATCGATTACGGAAGTTTTCGAAGGACTTTTGGTTCTATAATCGATTACCAAGGCAGTGTAATCGATTACCACGCTTTTCATGCCCAGAACCTTCTGGAAACCCTGTAATCGATTACCTTATAGTGTAATCGATTACCCTATGTTCTTTATTTTTAAAACAATTTAACCCTAAGTAATCGATTACCATTGTATGTAATCGATTACCATTGTTTTTAAAACCCAGAATGAATTGAGCTCCTGGTAATCGATTACTAGGAACATGTAATCGATTACCAGAACACCTTTTGTTTCCAAAAATATCCCAAGAGAAAACTAGTAACTTATATGCATTTCAACCCAAGAGATTATGTGATTTTATGGGTTCATGATTTGGTTCTATGTTTGGCTCCTGTATAAAGCTGTTCTAAGGTGTTAAATGTGTAAAATTATGTTGAGTGAAGCAAGGATCGATTTAGAAAAGTTAGAAAAGAATAAGTAACTTAAAAGGGATTAGAGATGAGAATTCTAGAACACCTTAATGCAAAGAAATGCAAATCTGTTCTAGCATGATTAATTCAAGGATAAATGATTCATAATTAGTAAGACATGTACAAGATCCCTTCATAAATGATTAGGTGTTGATTTCTAAGTTTAAGATGATGATAAGAGATTTAAAGTGGTTTATAACTTAGAGAACATGCCTAGGAATCCCTCATAATTGGTCTAGGAATTAATTATGGAGCCTTAGGCGAAGATGGATCTTAAAAAGGGTCACGAATGGAGATTAGAGCCCGTAAGCAAATGATATTTTTCTCCTTTTATGTAAGTGTATTGGAATTTTAGTGAGTTCAAATCTTAGAGAAAGTTTAAGTGTTAACCCCTTGAGGGTAATAATGATGCAAATACAAGTTTAAAGCCCGTAAGGGTCAAAGCATAAGATACTATGAGATAGGTGGAGAGAGTATAATTATGATGATGAACCTCGAGCACACTTATGATGATGTGATTATGTTAGTTCCTTGAGCATGAAACTTTATGTGCATAATTTGATATGGTGATATGATGAAATGTTGTTTTGAGATGCATAAGGTTTCAAAATATGAATGAAATTGAGAAATATGCTCATGTGAACTAGAAAGTTATTGCAATGAGAAAGTTCCATGAAAATGATGCATGTGACTAAAATTATGTGGCATGACTCAAATTTGAGGAAATTCGGAGAGTCTGTTATGCGCCGAATTTTTGTCAATTTGAGGGACATAAGAAAGTTTTGAAAATGATGTTTAAAGTGATATGCAGACGTACTTCTCTTGCTTCGGTGAGAGAAGGTTAAACTTAAAGGCATAGGCATTACACCCAAAGCGGACAAAGTAGGGTCTTAACCGGTCGATGCGTTTCGAAGAAGGAAAAGTATATGATGTTTAAGGTGACACACCGAGACGTACTTCTCCTGCTCAGAATGAAGAGAAGGTTGAAATACCAAGGCATAGACATTAGCCTGCCAAAGCGGACAAAGTCGTTGGTCTTAACCGTCGATGCGTTTCGAAGAAGGAAAAAGTCCCATGATGGGTGATCCTTAGGCCCCCTACCCGTACTCTGGGAGTCGGGATTATGATGATTATGATGAATATGATTATGTTTATGATTCGCTTATCAAGAGGATAAGTAAGAACTAGTGACGACTAGTTAAGGTATGAGCTCATAGCCTAGTTTAAGGGGTGCAGTTACTATGATTGGTGTCACAAGTATGAGAAAAGGAAAGATGTTCAAGAGAAAAGTTACATGCCACTTATATGTTGTTTGTTAATTGTTTGATTTACCTAAAATCCTGCCATGCATCCATGAACTATTATGTTGCATACATGCATTAAGAATCATTATAAAAGACATGGACCTTGGATAAATACCTTTGTGAAAACCTCATAATGAACCTATGCATGTAACCTTTTCATAATAAACCCAAGGTTCCTGGGACGTAAACGATGACACTAGGATAGAGGAT
>JAMLFY010000027.1:396316-412315 GCA_030441495.1 Dalbergia oliveri
TATTTCTTTATTTCATGCATAAGCATTTTCATTGTTTGCAACAACAACTATAACATGCAAGCTAGGGAATCATTCAATGGCATCAAATACTTAATAAGCATCAAATCACTTTATAGACTTATCACTTAAAACATCAAAGAGGCATCATCATAAATCCTTATCGAAAAACTCCTTAAACAGAAACTTAGAATCGGTAACCTCAATTGCCAAACTAATTAATTATGCATCTAAGGGATTCATTACCATTATTACAATTAATTATAAGGCTTAGGAACATTATTAAACTCTATGGGGCAGCATAGGCAGTAAGTTATTCTTAAGGTTTTACGATGTGTTAGAAGTTGTGTTTTTAACCCTTTCTTGCTACCAGCTTTCCCTACGATGCTAACATTAATTACTAAACCAATTATGAATTATTCTCCCTTATCTAAACATAATAAAATCCTTCTTATAGTTGATAATTCTGGACAGAATGCATAAATTTCATTCTTTAAAGTTCTAAAAAAAAATCTTGCTTTTACGTTTTCTAGTTACTAGTTTCATTTTTAGTGTTTGGATTAATCCTACACTAATTGATACCAAGTTTTCATGGCTAACTAATCTTAGACAAAATTATAACATACTAAAACATATTTGGCATTGGATAAACTTAAAGGGGTCAAAGACTAGGTAAATTCTAGATTTACGTTGTTCTAGGAAGCTAGTTTTGTCACTAACATGCATAGAATCATTCTCTCAACAATAAACCATAATTATCACAACTCCAAACATATTAAATCATCATCATTTATTGGTACTAATCTCATATTAGAAGGGAATCATGAACCTCATATAATTGTATAAAATCACATTTTAAGTGAACATAAAATATTAGTTTCCCGTAGAATCCTTGCAAAGCTTTAAAACTCTTTTAGAAACTAATTCTTTTTGCTAAACTTGAAAGAATCTTCATAATTAAAATTCTCACTTAAGATAAAAGGAGCAAGTCTTGAGCTTAAGAGATTTATGTGATATCTTAGAATCATAAACATGCTATGCAACCTCATTTTAATCTTGTCATTATAAGGTGATAACTTGGAATTATAAACATGATATGCAAATCCATTTCTTTATCTTTAAGATTTAAGGTGATGACTTGAAAATTAAACATGATGCAAGAACTTGAAATATAAACATGATGCAAGAAACCTCGAGCGATAATCCGCCCCTGATCAGTCTGAAGGAGAAGAGAATTATTATTACATCTTTTTAAGCTCCAATCTCAAGACTTCTTAAAGAATCAATTCTTTAACTCCAATAATCTTATTTCTTTGCTTGTGATACTTGGGCAAGTCTTTGAGCTCTAGGATCTTTAGGTGATGACATAAAAATAAACATGTCATGCGTTGATTCTTTTAGCCATTATAAAATAAAGTGAGAACATAAAATAAATATGAGATGCAACTTCTTTATTATCTTTAGAGATTAAGTGACAACATGAAATATAAACATGAAATGCAAACTTGGAAATTTAAACATGAGTATGCAAGTCCATTTATTCATTCTTGAAATTTTAGTGATGACATAGAAAGTAAACATGATTATGCAAGGCATAAACTTAAACATGGATGCAAGTTCATTTGATTTCTTTACTAGAGCTCCTTCAAGACTTTATAGAAATACAAATTCAATATATATATATCTTAACAAGACAAAGTGAGAAATACATCTTTCAAATTCTAAACTCAAGATCATAAAATCATCATAAAAACATCATTCTTTAAAGTTTTGCATCAAGTGGAACTTTCAAGCTTTAGAGGCCTAACTTGTGATGGATTCACAACCCACCTTCAAGGTCCTCATCATCAAGCCATCATCTTAGTCCCACCTAGGCCATATGGCCGAATTGGTTAAAGAAAAGGAAGAAGAAAACCAAATGGAAAAACTAGAGAAAATCCATGAAATCATCATTTTGAACCAAGAACAACACTTAGCAAAACATAGAAATAAACTTAAAAACAACTCCCTACCTAATCTGATTTGAAGGAAAGGAAGAGAACTTGGTTTCTTGGAGTGAAATGAAAGAAAATATTCTTGAAAACTTGAAGAAAGAATTCAGCCAAGAGGAGGAGGAAATGAGAGCTTTTGGTGCTTTGGAAAAACTAGAAATGTGTACAATTTTGAGCAAGCATCTAAGACTCCTTAAGCATGCCTATTTATAGAGGATTTAAGCTCATGTATGGACAAGAGGAGGAGGCATAATTTTGGATTTTTCATGGGGAACAAAGGGAGGAAAATCATTTCTTGTTTAAGGCATGTTTTAGGGAATTTTTTGGCATTTTGTTTTAGTGCATTATCTTGCAATAATTCTAATGATTATGGCTGAATTATTTCGTGCATTACAGCCTCATGGAAGAGGGTTTTGTGTGTTCCATGTATTATTTAGGTGTAGGCAAGGTATTCATGCAATTTAGAGAATTTACGGTTAAGGGCTTAGGTGAATTAGTAAGCAATTTGAGTGTTTTAAAGCAATTTTAGGTTCTAATCAATTTAAATAAATAATTTTGACTCTAGATTAATAATTAGAATTTAATAAGCTTTAATTTGAGCCTAATATTGCTTAGGTTTCGTTAGACAAAAATCTCAAAATTTGTAAAACTTGCACAAAGAGGGGCAAAACCATTTTACTTAAAAATTGCCAGACCACCAAGCTTAACCAATGGTTAATCATGGCTTAAAAACACCTTTTAACACATTTTAGTGAGGTTCGGGCTTAGCGGTGCAAAATCGTTAAAGCGAAGGGCGTTTTGGTCATTTACGTCGAAGCTCAAAATTAGGATTCTTCTCCTCTATTAACACTCATAACACAAACAATCCCTTATTAACATCAAAACATCCCCTTGAGGACGGGTGGGGCCCATGATCCTCATTTTGAAAATAACCTCAGGGCATTTTGGTCATTTTACACGTACAGAAATTTGGGGTTTGCAATACTTGCACGAATTGCTCCTAACTTCTCTTCTAATGTTATATTCCTTTATTAAGGATTGTTTGGTCTCAAATTTTATATAATATTTACCTACGTAATTCGGTAATTCCTAATGATAGTAAAAATTCCAGTAAAAATTAGGGCGTTACATTACTCCCCTCCTTAAAAAGAATTTCACCCTCGAAATTCGTTCCTGAGAAGCTGGATACTGTGCTTGCATATCTGATTCCAGCTCCATGTAACTTCTTCGGTTTCACCTCGTCCCCATGCTACTTTGAGTGGTAGCAGCCTTGTTCCTTAACTTAACTCCTCGACAACGATTCTCGTGGGTGGTAAGTTAAACGTTAGGTCATCTCTTAATTGTACATGTTCTGGCTCTAGTACATGACTTGGGTCAGAATGATATTTCCTTAACTGGAGACATGGAAAACATCATGAAGGTTGGACAGACTCTGGGGTTAGGGCTATACGGTAGGCTACAGATCCTATTTTGCTAAGGATTTCAAACGGACCAAGAAATCTAGGGCTCAATTTCTTTACTTTCATTGCTCGGCCTATGCCTGGTGGGGGTGATTCAGGAACACATGGTCCCCTTCTTGAAAATCTAGTGGTTTTCGCCGCTTGTCCGCATAGTTTTTCTGCGACTTTTAGCAGGAAGAATCTTATCCCTAATCTTCTTGATTTGTTCCGTCGTTTCCTCACAATATCGGTCCAAGTAGACTTTGCTCTGGGCTCATATAACATAGAGGTGATTGACACTTCCGTCCATAGAGGGCCTTGTATGGTGCCATACCGATACTTGCATGATAACTGTTGTTATATGCAAATTCAATCATGGGTACTTATCCCAACTCCCTCTTTGATCTAAAACACATGCCCTCAACATGTCTTCCAAAGTTTGGATAGTTCTTTCAGATCGACCGTCCGTTTGGGGTGATAAGCCGTGCTTAAACACAACTTTGAACCAAACGCCTTCTGAAAGGCTCCCCAAAATAGTGACGTAAATCGCGGATCCCGATCCGAGATTATCGTCGACGGCTCCGTGTAATCTTACTATCTCCTGAATATATAATCTGCTAACCTATCCAAGGAATAAGTCACCTTAATAGGTAAAAGTGGGCTGATTTAGTCAACCGATCCACTATTACCCAAATGGCATCATGATTCGGGTCCTCGGTCGAGTTACAAAATCCATGGAGATACTATTCCACTTCCACTCGGGGCTTGGTAGGGGTTGCAACATTCCAGGGTCTTTGGTGCTCAATCTTCACCTTTTGACACACCAAGCACTTATTCACTCATGTGCACACATCCTTCTTCAATCCTGGCCACAGAACATCTTCTTCAAATCTTGATACATCTTGGTGGCACCGGATGAAGGGTAAAATGGCTCTTATGGGCTTCCTCCAAAATATCCTTTCGGAGGTCACCATTAGCAGGTACACATATACGACCTTCAAACCTCCACAAACTATTATTCCCTTGGGTAAAACCTTTCAACTTATTAGCTCTTCCGCTTCTAAGTTTTCTTGAAATTCCGTATCTTCCCTTTGGGCTTGAGCAATTCTTTCCTTGAATTCACTTGTCACACTAAGATGGTAGCTCTTATGCCCTTAGTGGTCAAGGTTATCCCTAGATTTAGGTTTCTAAACTGCTCAATTAACTCAACTTCCTTCACCATCAAACGGGACACTTGTAAGGATTTCCTACTTAGGGCATCAGACAATATTAGCTTTACCTGGATGATAATTTAACCCGAAATCATAATCTTTTAAAAACTCCATCCACCTTCTTTGCCTTATGTTTAGCTCTTTTTGATCAAAGAGATATTTCAAACTCTTGTGATCGGATAACACCTCAAACCTCACTCATATAAATGGTGTCTCCAAATCTTTAGAGCAAACACAGACGGCTAACTCAAGGTCATGGATGGGGTAATTTGCCTCATGTGGCTTGAGTTGCCTCGACACATAGGCCACTACTTGCCTATCTTGCATCAGTACACAACCCAAACCCTTCCTCTGAAGCATCACAGTATACTTCAAAAGACACATTGGGGTCGGGTAATACCAAAACAAGGGTCGAGGTTAGCTTGTGTTTTAGCTCTTGAAAGCTCTTTTCACTCTCCGGGTCCATGAAAAGGGTGTTCTCTAGCGAGCGGTCAGAGGTAGGGAAATCTGGAAAATCCCTTGATAAACCGACGGTAATAACCGGCTAAACCCAAAAACTCCTTACTTCATTACCGTGGTTGGTCTTTCCCAATCACCGCTTTGACCTTATGAAGATCTACAACAATTCCTCTCTTAGACACTACATGCCCTAAAAATTTCACCTCATCCAACCAGAATTCACACTTAGAAAGCTTGGCATATAGTTTCTTTTCCTTCAGGATTTCCAGGACTATGGCTAGGTGGCATTCATGCTCCTCGTGGGTCTTAGAGTAGATGAGAATATCATCTATGAAGATTACCACGAACTTAATCTAAATAGGGTCTAAAGATCCTATTCATGTAATCCATAAAAATTGCTAACCATTGGTTAATCCAAAGGACATTACTAAACTCAAATGGCTATCGAGTGCGAAAGGCCATTTTCGTATATCTTCATCTCTTACTCTAATCTGTGGTAACCTACCTCAAATCAATCTTAGAAAACACGACTCGGCATGAGCCCCACGACCATACCCTCCACTGTTTTCCTTTCTCCTACTTAACAGGAGAAATGCGTTCTCTGGCATGTCACATATAAAATCTTTCTTTTCAAAACTTTCTCATGTCCTCAATTTGATGGAAATTCGGCAGCATAATGACTACACTCCAAATTTCCTCAAATTTGAGTCATGCCACATAACTCAATCACACATATCATTTTCATGGAACTTTCTCAATTAAATAAATCTCTAATTCACAGGAGTATACTCTTCTAACTCATTCATATTCCGAAATCTCATGCACCTCAAACATAGCATACTCATCATCACAACAACATGCCACAAATACACATATGGTTTCATGTTCATGGTAATGGCATATTCACATCATCACGATAGACCACTCGGTCTCATGCTCACATTACACCTCCTATTTCATGGTGTCTATGCTTTGGCCCTTAGGTCTTTAAATTGTGTTCCAATTATCCTAACCTTCATTATGGATTTTTATAACACCTAAGGGATCATTACCTTTAATTTTCTCTATTGTTTATGAATTATAACATAACCAAACAGCTCTATGTTTTCCTGGAGAATTTTACCTTATGATTATGGGTCCTAGAATCTCCGTCTTTGACACTTTCTAAGTCCCATCTTCGCCTAAGGCTCTATAATTAACTTCTAAACCAATTATGAAGATTCCTAAACATATCCACTAATTATAAACCATTTTTCTTAAGTCCAATTATGCTAAAATAGAATTACAAATTTTGAGCATCTAAGTGTTCTAGAATTCACATTTAAGTCATTTCTAGTTACTTGTTCTTTCCTAACTTCCCTAAATCGTTCCTTGCTTCACTTAACATAATTTTATGTAACACCCTAACTCTTAACCTCATATGCTCAACGCATTTCGGTTAGTTATTAGTTGTTATGCCTTTGTTTCAGATCTTGACTTACTTTTCTTTAAAATACGAGTATTAAAATACGGCCAATTTTTTCTTTTTGAACTTAAGACTTAAATTGCTTGCGCATGCACATAGATACCGACTATTAAACGTAAAACATAACAACCAAATATACGTCACCATAACAACCATGAATAAACCATAGAATAATCACAACATAAATCATAATAGTATATCATAATCATAACATAACAACGATGTCCTTATAAATATAAGGACACCTAGGTATCAATTACACCAAACAGCTTTAACTAACACAAAACAGAATCTTAAGCAAAGCTAGACTAGTCTTCATGCTTCCGCTGCGCCCACTGTCTGAGACGACGTGATTCCTATGACTACGCCTCAAGAAGATCACGAACATCCGTATCAATCCGTCTGGAGACGACACGAAGGGAAAACAAGAGGGTGAGAATACTTATACAAGATTCTCAGGAGGGTCCCAACTTTAACACAAGTGTCATCGTCATCGCCCAGCCACTTCGAGTTTCATTATGAAAGAGGTATATATGCATAGGTTCAGTTTTATTTTCTCAAATCTTATTATCCGAAGTAGGTTTCTTTTAGCATGAGTCTTAATGCTATGAAAGCAAGAATATTTTATGTATGCATGCCAATGACAGTTCACATACTCAACATGTTTCACTTAATCATAAGCACCAAAGGAACAACCATGAAACATATGCATGTGTGTCTTTCACTTTATCATAATTGAACTTCTCCTCATCGTAGCCACCAAAATCCATCCAACATACCACCCAGGCGATTTGCACATAGCCACCAAAACTCCAAATACACTCATCGCCTAGGAATGAGCTTAAACCTAACTAGCCGTTGCTAGATTTATACGGGAAAAAGAGGGGAAATCACATCTCTTTCTTGGATCACCCCGTACAACCCTTAACTTGGGAAGTCATAATGGGATCATTTCCTCATTAACATTTCTCTTTCTTGGATCACCTCATACAACCCTTAACTGGAAGTCATAATGGGATCATTTCCACTTTATCATATCTTGTATGGATGCAACATGAGCATATAACCATTTAACATCATATAACATATCCTCTATTCATGCCTCATATTCCCATGCACTCATAACGTACCATATCATCATAGCAACATGCCACACATCCATACATTCGCATACTCATGGTATTTAAAACATTCACATACATCAAAACAATACTCACTCGATCTCATTCTCACATTGCACCTCCTTATCTTAGATATCTATGCTTTGGCCCTTACGGGTCTTAACACTTGTGTCTAATTATCCTAGCACTCATTATAAATCTTTATAACACCTAAGGGATCATTACTTACAATTCTCACTAAGATTTATGTTCACTAATATATCCAGCTTTGCATCACTTAGGCGAAAATTATCATACACTTACGGGTCCTAGAATCTAGTCTTTAACCCTTTCTAAGTTTCGTCTTTGCCTAAGGCTCTATAATCAATTCCTAAACCAATTATGAGGGATTCCTACACATATCCACTAATTATAAACCATTTTTCTTAAGTCCAATTATGCTGGAAGAATTTACAATTTGTGCATCTAAGTGTTCTAGAATTCACATTTTAAGTCCTTTTTAGTTACTTGTTCTTTCCTAACTTCCCTAAATCGTTCCTTGCTTCACTCAAACATAATTTTACACATTTTAACACCATAAAACAGAATTTATACTATGGCCAAAAGCACAAGGCAGAACCGAAACATATGCATCAAATAATCACATAATCTCATGATTTAAATGCATATAAGTTGCTAGTTTCTCTTGGAATCATTTTAGAACTCAAAACTCTTTTAGAAACCAATTAATCTCATTGAAATCACATAAATATGTGCTAGGTCAGTAGCTAAATTATTTAGCTAAAGGAATAGATTTAAAATATAAAACTTTGTTCATAAAGTTCCTTAAGTATGCCTAAGCTTAGAAAAATTCCAAGACTTAGACTATGGGCACTTATGATTAGATGAACTCATCTCAAGTTCATCATCATCATCACAAGGCCGAAATGGCATTCTTGAAATGCCTCCATTTTCTAAAACTTTATGCAAGATACTTGGGCAAGTCTTTGAGCTCTAGGACATTTAAGTGATGGCATAAACTTAAACATGCAATGCACTTATTTTACTCTTCATTAGAAAATAAAGTGAGAAGTAAAATAAATATGAGATGCAACCTCATTATTATCTTTAAAGATTAAGTGATGACTTGAAATATAAACATGAAATGCAAGCTTGAAATTTAAACATGATAATGCAAGTTCATTTAGTTATTCTTGAGAGTTTAGTGATGGCATCAAAATAAACATGCTATGCAAGGCATAAACATAAACATGAGTGCAATTTCATTTTATTTAACTAGAGCTCTTACAAGACTTTAAAGGAACATCACAACCTTAACCCAAATATGTACCTTAACAAACATAAAGTGAGCTTTAGAGTTCTTAGCACCAAGTCTTCAAAGAAGCCTTTGGTTTGAACTTCATCATCAAGCTCAAGAAAATGGACATAAAGCTCAACACTTTGTCTAAACAAACATACAAAGAACTAAGTCATATTCTTTATTTTATTGCTCATGGGCTTCAATCTAGAGTGAAACTCTTAGAACGGCCGACCAACTTTAAGGTTGGCAAGGGTAAGCTTAGAGCTCTTTGAAAACATATGATTAATTTTCTTAACAAAACTTTTGTGATCTACTTAACATTTTTAACAAACTTTGTTCAAACTAAGGAAGAAGAAACCAAAAACATTAAAGGGAAAAGGAAGAGGAAATCAAAAACTTAAGCAAAGAGAAAGGAAAGAAAACAAGAGCATATATGGTCCAAGACCAAGTTTTTCAAGCTTTAGAGGTTTCTCACATGGCATCACAAGACCATTATCTTGAAACCTCATCATCAAGCTAAAGTTTTCTCAAGAAAAGGCCTCATGGCTGAAAAGGAAAAGAAGAAAAAGAGTTTTGAACTAAGAGAAAACTAGAACTTCCTTAAGGAAAACAAGTAAAAACTTTGAACAAAACCCCTACCTAAAGAAGTCTTGAAAGAAATGAAAGAAAGCTTGGATCCTTGATGAAATGAGAAGACAAAATCTTCACTTGGATGGCAATAAGGATTTTGCCAAGGAAGAACACAAAGATGATGGATTTTGCTTGAAGAGTAAGCTTGGAAATGGAAAGGTTTAGTGTTTGAGAGGTGGTTTGAGGTGGGGGTGGTGGTTCAAGGTTGTTTATAGTGGTTTGTGGTGGTGGAAAGGTTTCTTTGATGGTGGAGGAAAAAGAACAAGATGAAGAGGAATTGAGAAGAAAAGAGAGAAAATGACAAGAAAGCTTAACTTGGCAAAGGATCTAAAGTGCAACCAAGTTCTTCAAGGCTTGGTATTTATAGAAAATTATCAACATTGAGGCTAATTTGGGGGGAGGATGGCCGAAGGTTTCTTGGCCTTTGGTGTACGCCCACTTTCTGCCGTTAGAGTACAAATGACTGAAATGCCCTGAGGTCATTTTTACCCAATTTTAGGACAGTCGCCCGCAACCTTAATGGGTCAACTCGATGTTTAAAGGGGATTATGATGTTATGAATGATATTCGAGGAGAAAGTCTCGTTTTCTAAACTTTCGGCTAAAATGACCAAAATACCCTTGTTCTACTGTAAAAGGTGCCGTTTGAACCCAGAATTTTTTCCAGGAAGTTTAGAATGATGTTTTTAAGTAATGTTTGATGTTTAGTTCTGCTTAAGGTCTGGCAGTTTAGTCAAAATTACCATTTTGCCCCTAGAATAGTGTACAGTGAGCTTAATGACGCAATTAAGCAAACCTAAGCAATATTAGGCTCTAATCGAAGATTAATTTATTTCTAATTAATCTAGAGTCAAAATGATTTATTAAGGTTAATTAGAACCTAAGATTGCTTAGATAAACTCTAATTGCATTCTTTAATTCAAGATTCCTAGTCATGGAATCTTGAATAGTGTTTTCTCTCTCCAATTCCTTAAATTAAGGAATTGTGCCATACCTCATTTGACCAAGAATGAATTTAAATTGTTAATCTAGTATGACCACTTCCTAATCAAGTCTTGACCTTCCAATTACCTAATTACCTCACCTAAACACCTTCTTACAAACTCCTAATCAAAATCTTAATCAAAGAAACACTTAAACACATCCTTAAACCACAATTACATGAACAAAATTCCTTCCCCCTTTGCTGATGTGTTGGCCGAAAATCTTCCCTAAAATGGTGCCACATGTTGATTTTTGTTGCACTCCAAGCCCATGCCTTAGGCCATACCCAAACCCATACCTCACCATGCCTTGCCCATGCTCTCCACCATACTAATCAAAGATATTTCTTTTCTCCTCCTCCTCACTTGGCCAGCCACTTCATCCCCCTCAAAGGCCATCCATGAGCTCTCCATCTTCTATAAATACACTAGCTTGAAAGCCCTTAGAATCCTTTACACATTTGAGCAAACTTCAAGCTTTCTTCCCAAACACAAAGAGCTTCTTTTCCCTCCTCCTTGGCCAGTTTTCCCAACATTTCAAGAAGGATTTCCTTCTCTTTTCCTCTCAAGAAACAAAGCTTTCCTTCCTCTCTTCAAGACTTCTCTAGGTAGGGGTTTGTGTTCAAGTTTCTACTTGTCTTCCTTAAAGAAAAGTTCTAGTTTCTCTTGGTTTCAAATCCTTTTCCTCCCCCTTTTCATTTTCGGCCAAGAGGCCCTTTCATAAAGAAAACATGAGCTTGATGATGAGGTTTCAAGATAATGACTTGTTGTTGTCATGTGAGAAACCTCTAAAGCTTGAAACAACTTGGTCTTGGACCATACATGCCTTGATTTCTTTCTTTTTCCTTGATAAAGTTTGTGGTTTTCTTTTCTTTTCCTCTTCATGATTTCAGTTTCCTTTCCTTTGGTTTGAACAAAGTTTGCTAAAAATGTAAAGTAGATCACAAAAGTTTTGTTAAAGAAAATTAATCACATGATTTTAAAGAGCTCTAAGCTTACCCTTGCCAACCTTAAAGTTGGTCGGCCGTTCTAAGAGTTTTACTCTAGATTGAAGCCCATGAGCAATAAAATAAAGAATATGACTTAGTCCTTGTAGTTTTGTTTAGACAAAGTGTTGAACTTTGTGTCCATTTCCTTAAGCTTGATGATGAAGTTCAAACCTTAAGACTTCTTTTGAAGTCTAGGTGCTAAGAACTCTAAAACTTGCCTTATGATACATAATGGTTAAGGTTTATGTTCCTTCAAAAGTCTTGTAAGAGCTCTAGTTAAGATAAAAATAAGTTGCATCATGTTTAAATTTATGTCTTGCATCTCATGTTTATTTTGATGCCATCACTAATTTCACAAGAATAAATGAATGAACTTGCATTACCATATTTAAATTCCCAAGCTTGCATTTCATGTTTATATTTCAAGTCATCACTTAATCCTTAAAGATAATAATGAAGTTGCATCTCATATTTATTTTATGCTCTCACTTTACTTTGTAATGAAGAGTAAAATGAAGTGCATAGCATGTTTAAGATTATGTTATCACCTAAATACTCTAGAGCTCAAAGACTTCCCCTAAGTATCCTAAAAAGGGAACTCTAATAAAAAAGAAATGGATGAGTTTTAGTATGATTCAATAATGGTTTGTTTTTGTAAAAAGCATGAATGATTTCAGGAAAATATTGGAAAACTATTTTTTGAGGTCTCAAGGTGTTTAAATAGTTTGGAATGTGTCAAAAATCATGTTTTCTCAAATTTTAGTTTTGGTAATCGATTACCAATAAGGTTTTTCGAAGGACTTTTGGTTTTGGTACGATTACCAGAGGCAATGTAATCATTACCACGGCTGCCTTTCATGCCCAGAACCTGTCTTAAAACCCTGAATTGATTACTGAAGTGTAATCGATTACCCCATGTTCTTTATTTTTGAAATAGATAACCTGAGTAATCGATTACCATCCTATGTAATCGATTACTGTAACATCCTCCAAGTACAACCCCATTCTTAAGCTATGATATCATACTCGAGGTGTTACTTGTTAATTAGCAGACCTCTTAATTATCTATAGCAAGCTTGATTTACGTACGAGATAACTAAGCGTAATTCTATTAAAACATATTACAAGTAAACATCAAGTTTATTAAACATACAACTAAAAATACATAAGGAAGCTCCTCTATGAGCTTTAGTACCCATCCGTCTTCTAATACATTTACATACATACTCATTTCACTAAGTAGGAGTAGAAAACAGTAACTGTATATGACAGCAATCTACACTCCTTTGCATAGCACCATCCTCATCCCCTAGCTTAACCTAGGCGGCATCGTAAAACAAACACATAGGGGTGAGAATATTATAAAATTCTCAAGGAATGGTAGTTTCCCCCATATACTACACACAGGAGGCATAAGCAATTCATGCATATACAATATTCATACAAAATCATACACAGAAATCTAAAACCCGTAGGCCGGGAACTAAGGATAATATCACAATAATCAATCGAGTAATAATATGTATAATCAGAAACTCCATTCCTCAAATCTTTCTCAATTTTCTCAACATAGGGAAGGCTTATTCTCAAGAGAGATACATTCACACTTCACAATTTCACAGAGGACCATAGACTGAGGACATGAGTCATTCCTATTTGATCATCTAACTTCATTTTTTTCCATTTCGGAATCACTCACATATCTATGCCTAGCTGAGACGTCTATTCACTCATCACTTTTCTAGGGAAGTCCTTCTTTTTGCCTTCCCTCTAATTCTTTGTAAGCCTTGTTTCTATTTTCCCCATATGTTTCAAACATGCACATGTAGATATGTACATACTATCATAGAATTTCAGCCATTTTCACATCTCATTATCCTGCAGAATTGAAGTTCCAGGCACAACAATTTGTTACCATACCAAAAAACTATTCCAACCTTAAGAAAATTTCACATGACACTTCAATGTGTCTAAAACAACCTGTAAAATTTCAGGGCAATTAGAGTTATATAACCACTTCAATAAAATAAGCAAATCTGGTGGTCAAAGCCACAAATCATAGTCCAGACTTGTTTCTAAAATATTTAGCCCTAGAATTTGATGGAATCATGGTACAAGAAAATTTACAGAGGTATTTCAACATGTTATTAGTCTTGTGGAAAAATTTCAGGAGCTATCTCAATCAATTTCTATGATAAAAAATTCGGCAAGTTTGTTACTTCAGCTCTTACAATTCAGCAGAGCAGCAATACAATCGGTTCCTAATTTTTTGAGGCATCAAACCTTAGAATTAATCCTAAAATAATTCATGTGTTTAGTTTAAGAGGTTAAATACAACATATAATTTTCATGGCTTATGAAACCACCCATAAAATTTCCAGAAAATTCGTGAAAAGTTCTTATTATAGAACGGAAATCAGTCCTACCTAGTTCCAATTTCACTTGAGAGAAAACCCATTTTAAAACCATCCAAACACAACACAAAAATTCATACATCAATATCAATATGTTAATCATCAATATCATAAAATTTTTGGAATTAGGGCAAGCTAAAACAAAATTGAAAAATTCCACAAAAAGGAAGCAATAAAACCTACTCTTGAAGGTTCAAGTTTCTATCTCTAACTTGCTTCAAGGTGGGATTTCTTCACAACCAAAACTCCCCACACAACTTCAAACCCTCCTCTGATCAATGATGGATGTGCAAGAAGGATGAGGTTTTTGAAATTTCAATCCGTTATAATTGTAGAGGTGGAAGTGTAGATCAATTTTTGTGAAGGAAGATTTGGGTTTTGATGATTCTAAACTAGGGTTTTTGTGAGATGAACACAAGGTGAAGCTCTTGGCCGAGAATGAGGATGGCTTGGTTAAGAAGATTAAGTGACTAGGCTTGTAATAAATGCAAGGCAAGATATTTGTTAAAAAAATCATGATGAATTTGGTGACTAGGCTATGATGGATGGCTAGGATTTGATCTTGGATTCCAAGATTAAATCTGGCCTTCCACTTGTCTTGACGTGGGGATTATTATCTAGTTGTAGTGATGGAAGTGTCTTTTAGGATTAAAAACTGCAGGAAATCTCACCGAACGGGTAAACACCGTACCCAATTTACCCGTAAATTAATTCTAAATATAAAATTATCATTTCCACCTATTTCTAACATTATTCCCATGTTTTCCTAATTTCAGGCACCTCTGCCAGAATCTAGGGTTTTAGCTGTGTCTGCAATCAGGCCCAAGGTTACTATTCAGACCGAATTTTTTTTCTTTAAACATTTGTTGGGCCACCCTCATCGTTGTTAAACTGTTATATTTTTAAAAATTACGACTAACAAAACTCAAATTAATTTTTAAGTAATTTTTCAGGGTGTTACAATTACCCAGTTGTTTTGAACCCAGAATGAATTTAGCTCTGGTAATCGATTACTAGGAACATGTAATCGATGACCAGTACACCTTTTTGTTCCTTAAAATGTCCCAGAGAAAACTAGCAACTTATATGCATTTCAACTAAAGAGATTATGTGATTTTATGGGCTCATGATTTCGGATCTATGTTTGGCTACTGGATAAATGCGTTCTAAAGTGTTAAAATGTGTAAAATTATGTTTGAGTGAAGCAAGGATCGATTTAGAAAAGTTAGAAAAGAATAAGTAACTTAAAAAGGGATTAGAGATGAGAATTCTAGAACACCTTAATGCATAAAGATGCAAATCTGTTCTAGCATGATTGAATCAAGGATAAGTGGTTCATAATTAGTAAGAGGATAAATCCCTTCATAAATGATTAGGTGTTGATTCCTAAGTTTAAGGTGATGATAAGAACTTAAAATGGGAATTCTAGCACTCTTAGACATGGCAAAACATAATTTTGTTCCAGCATAGTTAGATTGAGGAAAATGGTTTATAACTAGAGAACATGCCTAATCCCTCATAATTGGTTTAGGTGTTGATTATGGAGCCTTAGGCGAAGACGACTAAAAAGGGTCACGAATGAATTTAGAGCCCCGTAAGCAAATGATATTTCTGCCCTTTTATGTGCATGTCATTTGGAATTTTAGTGAGTTTAAATGTTAACCTCTTAAAGGTAACAAAGATGCAAATACAAGTTTAAGGCCCGTAAGGGTAAAGCATTAGATACTATGAGATAGGTGGCCGAGAGATGTAACACCCTAATAATTAACCCAATACACCTAGAGGATTTGATTAATTACTAGACTTTACTCTTTGCTTCAGTTCCTTAATCATGCTTTGAAAATACTTAGTGAAATTACGAGCCATTTTTTTTTTTAAACATAATTGAAAACGTGAGCCGCGCTTAACGTGAATGATTTAGCAAAATTTAAAAGACACATAGGAATTTACAAACATCACATCATAATATATTGGCTCCATCATACAGCATCCATAATTACA
>JAMLFY010000027.1:412815-462816 GCA_030441495.1 Dalbergia oliveri
CTACTCTCCGAATTTCCTCAAATTTGAGTCATGCCACATAATTTTAGTCACATGCATCATTTTCATGGAACTTTCTCATTGCAATAACTTTCTAGTTCACATGAGCATATTTCTCAATTTCATTCATATTTTCAAAATATTATGCATCTCAAACACAACATTTCATTATATCATCAATCAAATTATGCACATAAAGTTTCATGCTCAAGGAACTAACATAATCACGTCATCATAAGTGTGCATGAGGTTCATCATCATAATCATGCTCTCTCGTCCATATCTCATAGTGTCTTATGCTTTGACCCTTACGGGCTTTTAAACTTGTATTTGCGTCATTATTACCTTCAAGGGTTGGCACTTAAACTTTTCTCTAAGATTTGAGCTCACCAAATTTCAATCAGCACTTAACATAAAGGGCAGAAAATATATCATTTGCTTAAGGGGCTCTAAATCTCATTCGTGACCCTTTTTATCCATCTTCGCCTAAGGCTCCATAATTAATTCCTAGACCAATTATGAGGGATTCCTAGGCATCTTCTCTAAGTTATAAACCACTTTAGATCTCTTATCATCATCTTAAACTTAGAAATTAGCACCTAATCATTTATAAAGGGATCTTGTACATGTCTTACTAATTATGAATCATTTATCCTTGAATTAATCATGCTAGAACAATATTGCACTTCTTGCATTAAGGTGTTCTAGAATTCTCATCTCAAATCCCTTTTAAGTTACTTATTCTTTTCTAACTTTTCTAAATCGATCCTTGCTCCTCTCAACATAATTTTACACATTTAATACCTTAGAACATCATTTATAGATGCCAAACATAGAACCGAATTCATGAACCCAGTAAGATCACGTAATCTCTTGGGTTGAAATGCATATAAGTTACTAGTTTTCTCTTGAGATATTTTTGGAAACAAAAGGTGTTCTGGGTCGATTACATGTTACTAGTAATCAATTACCAGGAGCTCAATTCATTCTGGGTTTCAAAACAACGGTAATCGATTACTTAGGGTTAAATCGTTTTGAAATAAAGAACATAGGGTAATCGATTACACTATAAGGTCGATTACAGTGTTTCCAGAATAGGTACTGGGCATGAAAAAGCCGTGGTAATTCATTACATTGCCTTGGTAACGATTACCAGACCAAAAGTCCTTTAAAACTTTGTGTTTTATTACATGGATGGTAATCGATTACCAGAACCTCCTAATTTGAGAAAACATGATTTTACACATTCCAAACTATTTTAAACATCTTGAGACCTCATAAAACAGTTTTCCATCATTTTCTTGGAATTATTCATGTATTTTACAAAATCAAACCATTATTGAATCATACCAAAACTCATCCATTTCTTTTTGAATGGAGTTTCCTTTTTAGGATACTTAGGGCAAGTCTTTGAGCTCTAGAGTATTTAGGTGATGACATAATCTTAAACATGCCATGCACTTTATTTTACTCTTCATTGGAAAGTAAAGTGAGAGCATAAAATAAATATGAGATGCAACTTTATTATTATCTTTAAGGATTAAGTGATGACTTGAAATATAAACATGAAATGCGAGCGTGGAAATTTAGATATGGTAATGCAAGTTCATTCATTTACTCTTGTGAAATTAGTGATAACATCAAGTAAACATGAGATGCAAGACATAAATTTAAACATGAATGCAACTTGTTTTTATCTTTGAGAGCTCTTGCAAGACTTTTAGAGGAACATAAACCTCAACCCATTATGTATCATACAAGCTTTAGAGTTCTTAGCACCTAGACTTCAAGAGAAATCTTAAGGTTTGAACTTCATCATCAAGCTTAAGGAAATGGACCAAAGTTCAACACTTTGTCTAAACAAAACTACAAGGACTAAGTCATATTCTTTATTTTATTGCTCATGGGCTTCAATCTAGAGTAAAACTCTTAGAACGGCCGACCAACTTTAAGGTTGGCAAGGGTAAGCTTAGAGCTCTTTGAAATCATAAGATTAACTTTCTTAACAAAACTTTTGTGATCTACTTAACATTTTTACAAACTTTGTTCAAATCCAAAGAAGAAAAACTGAAATCCTTAAGGGAAGAGGAAGAGGAAAACCGAAACTTAAGCCAAGAAAAGGGAAATCCAAGCATGTATGGTCCAAGACCAAGTTGTTTCAAGCTTTAGAGGTTTCTCACATGACAACAACAAGTCATTATCTTGAAACCTCATCATCAAGCTCATGTTCTTTTATAAAAAGGCCTCTTGGCCGAAAAAGAAAGAGGAAGGGAAAGAGTTTGAAACCAAGAGAAAAACTAGAACTTTCTTGAAGAACACAAACAAAAATCATCAAAACTTAACCCCTACCTTAAGAAGTCTTGAAGAGATGTAAGAAAGCTTTGTTTTCTTGATGGAAGGAGAAGGAAATCCTCTTGGAGTCTTGAGGAAGAAATTAGCCAAGTTGAGGGAATTTGAGAGGAAATGAGAGAAAGTGCAAGAATGCTTAAACTTGGCAATGATCCAAAGCAACCAAGTCTTCAAAGGCTTGGTATTTATAGAAAAAATGAGACATGTTGGCTGATGTGGGGAGGGAATGGCTGATGGTTTTCAAGGTCAAGGGAGGAGGAAATATCTCTTACAAAAGTATGGGCTTAGGCATGGCAAGCATGGTTGGAAGCATGGGCAAGGTATGGGCAAAGCATGGCCTAAGGCATGGCTTGGAGTGATTAAAAATCAACATGTGGCACCATTTTTGGGGGGATTTTCGTCAACACATAAGCCAAGGGCAAAGGGATTTTTGTTCATGTAATTGTGGTTTAAGGATGTGTTTAAGTGTTTCTTTGATTAAGGTTTTGATTAGGAGTTTGTAAGCAAGTGTTTAGGTGAGAAAATGGTTAATTAAGGTGGTTCAAGACTTGATTAGGAGGGTAATCTTTAGATTAGTAATTTAAAATAATTCTTTTGGTCAAATGAGGTATGGCACAATTCCTTAATTTAAGGAATTGGAGAAAGAAAACACTATTCAAGATTCCATGACTAGGAATCTTGAATTAAAGAATGCAATTAGAGTTTATCTAAGCAATCTTAGGTTCTAATTAACCTTAATAAATTATTTTGACTCTAGATTAATTATCGAAATAAATTAATCTTCGATTAGAGCCTAATATTGCTTAGGTTTGCTTAATTGTCATTAGGCTCACTGGACACGTTTCTAGGGCAAAATGGTAATTTTGCACTAAAACTTGGACCTTCGAGCCGACTAAACATCAAATATTGCTCATAAACATCATTCTAAACTTCCTGGAAAGTTTGGGCTCAAACGGCACCTTTTACCCGTGTAGACATAGGAGGGGTATTTTGGTCATTTTGAGCCGAAAGTTTAGAACGATTTTCACCTCGAAAATCATTCATAACAACGTAATCCCCTCTAAACATCGAGTTGACCCATTCGAGGGTTGCCGGCAACTGCCCTTTAATTTCGGGAAAAATGACCTCAGGGCATTTCGGTCATTTGTACTCTATCAGCAAAAATTTGGGCGTTACATTACTCCCCTCCTTAAAAAGAATTTCGTCCTCGAAATTCGTTACCTTGGAAAGTCTGATACTTCATCCGCATCTCTTGATTCCAATTCCCATGTGTACTCCTCCGTCTTGTCTCGTCCCCACCCGACTTTCACCAAAGGAACGACTTACTCCTCACCGCTCTACACCACGGTCCACGATCCTCGTTGGCGGAGAAATTTAGGTCCTCCCTTAACTGTACATGCTCTGGCTCTAACACATGGCTAGGTCGGATTGATATTTTTTGAGCTGGAGACGAACCCATGAAGATTTGAGATTTGGAGGTAGGCTATTTATATGACTTTCCCGACTCTTGAAGCATTTCAAAATGTCCAGAAATTGGGACTCAATTTCTTGACTTTCATGGCTCTACCTGTAACATCCTAGTTTTTCTCCTCTTTAGAAATTAATTGAGGAATGGTGAATGGAAATATCGAAGTTCTAACAGGAACAGCGTGATGAGAATGACTTCATGAGGGAGCACCAAAAAAAAAAATGTGAATAGTACTTTGCGGGCCCGTAGGCCCCAGGACAGCCGAATGGGATTCGGGACCGAGGTGCCCGAAGTTAAGAAAATATGAGAATAAGATTAGGGATGTATGGGAATGATAATTTTATACCTAGAATTAAATTTAAGGTAATATCGTTATGGAATGACGTTTACCCGTTCGGTGAGATTTCGGTGTGTGATTTTTTACATCGAAGACATTTCTAACATTATTAATAAATGATTAATAATTGATATTATCTATTTGAGACAAGTGGAGGGCCAAGATTTGATCTTGGATTCCAAGATCAAATCCTAGCCATCCACTTGGCTTTCTAGTAGCATGAGTTATCACAAAACATGCTTTAATGAATGGTGACTCATATAAACACTTAGCAACTTCTCCCCCAAGGCAGCAAACATTTCGGCCAACAAGGAGAGGAAGAGAGACGTAGCTGGTTTTCCTCCATAGCCAAGAGCTCCATCTTGCTTCCAAGTTACAAAAACCCTAACCTAGAGTCATCAAAACCTAAGCCTTTCTTCACTAAAGTTGCTCTACACCTCTATATCTATAATTCTAACCGAATAGAATTCCAAAACCTTATCCTTCTTGCACATCCATCACTGATTAGAGGAGGATTTGAAGTTGTGTGGGGAGTTTGTTGTGAAGAAATTCCACCTTGAAGCAAGCTAGAGATAGAAACTTGCTAAATCTTCAAGAGTAGGGTTTTCTGCCTTCTTTGTGAAAATTTTCAATTCTGTTTTGGCTTGCCCTAATTCGAAAATTTTGATGATATTAATGGTTAACATATTGATATTGATGTATGAATTTTTTGTTGTGTTTGGATGGTTTTAAAATGGGTTTTCTCAAAGTGAAATTGGAACTAGGTTGCTTGACTTATTCCTGTTCTAAATCAACTTTTCACGAATTTTCTGGAATTTTGTGGGTGGTTTTCATGAGCCATGAAAATTATATGTTGTAGCTAACCTCTTAAACTAAATACACGAATTTTATTAGGGGTTAATTCTAAGGTTTGATGCCTCAAAAATAAGGAACCGAATTGTAACGCTCTATTGAAGTGTTGAGACTAAAGTAACAAACTTGCCCAAATTTTTAATCATAGCAATTGATTGAGATAGCTTCTGAAATTTTTTACAAGACTAATAACATGTTGAAATACCTCTGTGAATTTTCTTGTACCTTGATTCCATCGAATTCTAAGGTTAATATTCTAGAACACAAGTCTGGATGAATTTGTGGCTGCTGACCACCAGATTTGCCTATTTTATTGAAGTGGTTATATAACTCTGATTGCCCTGAAATTTTTACAGGGTATTCTTGACACATTGAAGTGTCACCAAGAATTTTTGTGGCTCTTGGAATGGTTGTTGGATGTAGCAATTAAATGTTAAACTTAGAACAGGAATTCTGCCAAGGTGCTGGAATGTGAAAGTGGCTGAAATTTTGTGAATATATGATGCCTATCCCAAGTCTATGGTATATGAATGCATACGAACCATTTTAATTCCTTATTCATGAATCCATGATATAATTGAATACCTAATGGTAAGGTAATCATGACCTTGAGAAAAGAGCGAGAAGTGCATAACTTAATTATGTGAGAAAGGGCTGATATAATCTGTATATCTCGTTGCTTGGATATTTGATCATATGGGAAAAAGAAACAAGGCTTAGAGGGGATATAAAGGGAAGGCAAAAATAAGGACTTCCCTAGAAATTTTATTAGTCGGTAGACGTATCGGCTAGGCATAGAACTGTGTGTGATCCGAAAATGAAAAAATGAAGTCGATGATCACGGATAGGATGAGCTCATGTCCTAGGTCTATTGTCCTATATGGAGTTGTTAAATAATGAAGTTTCACAATAATGAAGTGACTCTATGTGAAACTAAGCCTTCCCTATGTTTATGAATTGAAAAGACATGTGGCATCTAGCTTACGATCGTAAATGAGTTATCATTGTATTGTTAATTTAAATTTCCATGACTCATATATGAATATGTTATATGCATGAAGCTATTACTTGTATTATGTGTAGCACGTAAGGGAAACTACCCTCCTAGAATTTTACATTATTCTCACCCCTATAGTTGTATATATTGTATGGTTCAGATCCAACAGATGCCGTTCTGTCTTCTTCCTTGACTCTCCCCAGTGGGTATGGCAGGACCAGCCCTGGATTCTATGTACGCTGCGGACTTACGTTCCGTATATATATGTTCTTTGACCGATCTTTTAGTACTTATGTCTTTGCTGCGACTTCGACCCACTTTCCCTTATGAGGGTGTGCCTCTCCACATGGCACATCCAGCGTGTTCTAACACCCTCCTAACCACTCTGGACTACTCTAACAGTAGCATCGTAATTAGGAGAGTATTACTCCCTGATTATACTATAGACTAATCGAGAGATATAAACAATTAACATAAAATAAAATATAAACATAAGGTACAACAACCAACAAAGCTCCACTATATACATATATTTTGTACATATGCGCAACCAGTAGATAAGTTAGAGCACCTACGATGCTACATAGGGACTTTTATCCAAAAGACCTATCGATAACATAAAGCCTAGCCTACTCATATTAAGATCCAAGCAAAAATCGTATACACATAAAATGGATCTTATAACTTCAAATAGAATCAGCCTGAGGCTGGCATGGTCCCATAAGTACACTGCAACTACATACAAGTCAAAAGTCCCTATAGGTCTAGCATCCTCCTAGGCGAAACCGTTGGCCATTTGGATGATGGCCTCACCTCCACCTGCGTCTGGACCCTCCATGGGTCTGAATTCGAGGAGGAGGATGAAGAAGGTCCATCTCCGGAGGGGGCATAGGTGGTGCAGCAGGAGGTATGAACACAGCCGGGTGTGCCAGGTGAAGGGCACACCATCAAAAGGAAAACCTGGGTCGAACTCTGCAGTGAAAACGGAGCTACTAAAGGAACGAGTGAAGAAAATATACGCTCGGATTTGGGAATACGCTACTACATACAGCGAATCCAACTCTGCGTCATAATGCCACCTCCACTCCGCGAATCAAGAAAGAAGATCACGGTCGGCATCTGGATCTGAGCACAATACAACATACATGCACATAGGGATGAGAATATTATAAAATTCTCAGGGGAAATCCCGTTAGCATAGATAGGCCTAATTAATAAGGTCATTCATGTAAGTAATATTATATTAGGTCTCATACAAAAATGCTGATAAAATTATCAAATATAATAATCGTACATATCATCTTATAAATAACCAGCTTAATTTCATACTGTTACCTCTTTTCTTTCATATAGGGAAGGCTTGATTTCACATTTAGCAACATCTGCAATGGATAATTTTATAAAGGACAATAGACCTTAGGACATGAGCTCATTCCTATTCGTGATCATCGGACTTCATTTTTTTTTTCACCTCCAAATCACACACAGTTCTATTCCTAGCCGATACGTCTACCGACTCATACCATTCTTAGGGAAGTCTTATTTTTGCCTTCCCTCTTTAACTCGTATAAGCCTTGTTTGCTTCCCATAGGTTAAAACATGCCCAGTTAGGAGTTATAGATTCTCTTTTGTCATGTTACCGTATCATGTATTTCTCTTTTTACAAGGCATGGCATACATCATTCAGAGGCATTCAATCACATTAGGGTCTCATTTATATCTTTTAAATGACTCTTTAAAGTAACTATCATGCATGAATATAATTTATGCCTGGGCTAAGTGTCATTTTATCATCATTTTAGTGGTTTGCCATTTCAGCACTTGGGCTGATTCACTATGCTAATAGTAGCATTTTATTTCTATATCAAATGGCCAATTAATATGCCACAAAAATTCTCACTAACACTCCCAAATGTCTAGAATAACCTGTAAAAATTTCAGGACAAGTAGAATTCTCTAGCTACTTTAGTAAATTGCACAAATTTAGTGGTCAGGGACCACAAATTCACAGACCAGACCCGGATTCTTAGAATTTTTAACCCTAGAAAATGATTGAATTAGTGCACAATAAAATTCACAGTGCTACCTCAATATGTTATTAACTTCAGGTAAAAATTTCAAGGATTCATTCAATCATTTGCTATGATAATAAAATCGGGCAACTTTATTGCTTCAGTTTCAACAACTTAGGCAGCCCCAGTCACAATTCGGTTCTTGATTTTTTTGAAGTAGTAAACTTCAAAGTTAACACCCAATAAAATTCATGTAGTTAGTTTAAGGTGTTATCTTCAACATATAATTTTTATAGCTTATGAAAACACCCACAAATATACCAGAAAATTCGTGCATAATTGCTGCTTGCAGGACAGCCTGAACTCCAGCAGCCCAGTCCAGATTTCATCTAGTGAAAACCCCTTTTTAACACCATCCAAACCCACCACAAAAATTCACACATCAATAACAATATATCATCAACCACATACCATCAAAATTTCGAAATAAACCCAGTCAGAACAGATTAGCAAAATTTTCAAGAGAAAGAACTATGAAAAACCCTACACTTGAAGGCTAGTCTCTCTTTGTCTCTAGCTTGCTCCAAGATGAGAGTCCTTCACTCCAAGACTCCCAAAACACCTCCAAACTCTCCTCTAATCAGTGATGGATGAGGTGAATATGATGAGGTTTTGAATTTCTAATCGGTTAGATAGGTAGAGATTGAAGTGTAGATCAATTTTGGTGAAGGAAAGATTAGGTTTTGATGGTTCTAAGCTAGGATTTTTGGATTTTGGAAGCAAACTCAAGCTCTTGGCTATGGAGGACCAGCTGCTGCCTTTTTCCTTCTGAAATGGCCGAAAGCTTTAGCTTCTTGGAGAAGCTTGAATTCAAGTTTATCTTATAATTGGTGATGATGTCATAATGTTGAGTAATAGATTAGGATAGTTTCTAATCTTTAAAGATAAAAAGGATGGCTATGATTCAATTTTGTAATTCAAAATTGAATCTTAGCCATTCATATAATGAAAAAAATATATTGTTAATCATTTTGTAAAGGTTAAATTTGCTTTTGTGTTGAAAATCGTATATTGAAATTTTGCCAAAAGGGTAAAATATATCCTGTAATCCAATATTACCCGAAAATTAATTCTAAGTATGAAATTTTCATTTCTAAGTATTTCTAACCTCATCCCCATATTTTCAAAATTTCGGTACCTCCGTTCCTAATCTAGGGTTTCGCCGTCCGCGAGCTGCGGCCGCAAAACACTATTCACGTTTTTGTTTTTTTTTTTTGTTTTTTTGTTTTTTAATAAAAACATTGAATCACTCTCATCATTTCTACATTATTGGATTTTGAAAATTCCAACTAACAAAGCTTAATTTAAATTTTATTTATTTTTTTATTTTTTTATGTGTATATATATATATCTTGGATGTTACATGTTCGAGGTTCCTCTTGCCCACCTGTGCACCGCCCAGGATAACGGACCTTCGTCCTCCTCTTCTGTTTTGTACCCTTGAGGGCCCAGATGCTCCCCTGGAGAGGCCATCGCACAGATGGCCAACGATTTTGGAGAGAGGGGAGGGCAGGTCATTAGCAGCCGACGTGATAGAGTACTGAGTGTAGCGTTAGGATTCTACCTACCCTAGAATGATGTACTTTGGTTTCCTTTTACTCGTTGTATATTTATACTATTTTGTCATCTTAGCTATTGAGGAGGTTAGGTATCAGCTAGGAGGATTAGCCTCGTTTACATTCAGTTTTGTACTCTTTGGGGTCTTTTGTTGGTCCCGTCCTTATGATGTACATACAGGAACTGTGACATGATGTCCTTATATGTAAAGTTTATTATGGTAACAAATGTATTGCGACTTTCTTATCATTACTTATTTCGACTATAATAAGACCGTAATGCTAGTAATACTCTGAATTATTGTGTCCATACTCTTAGTAAATGTGGTAATTAGGGTGTTACACTACCTATTTGCAATGGGGGTTATCCTCAAGAAAACATGCTCACCTTCTTGGAACTCTAATGGCTTTCGCGCTTGTCCGCATAGCTCTTTTGTCCCTTTTAGGTCAAGATTCTATCCTTGATCATTCTTATTTGCTCTATGGTTTCCCTCACTACATCCTTCAAAATGCTTTGTTCTCCGAGATCATGCCAACATAAAGGCGATTGGCACTTCCTTCCATACAAGGCCTCGTACGTGCCATACCGAGACTCGCATGATAACTATTGTTATACGTGACTTAATAAGCGGTAGGCACTTATCCCACTCCCTTTTCTTTCCAAAACACATGCCCTTAGCATATCCTCCAATGTTTGGATAGTTCTTTTTGATTGTCCATCTGTTTGGGTGGTAAGCCATGCTTAAGCACAGCTTAGAACCAAACGCCTTTTGAAAGGCTTCCCAAAACGCGACGAACCGCGATCTCCTCCGAGATTATCGTCGATGGAACTCCGTGTAGCCTCACTATCTTCTTGATGTACAACTGGGCCAACTTATCTAGGGAAAAGGTTAACTTGATGGGTAGAAATGGCCGACTTGGTTAACCTATCCACTATTATCCAAATAACATCATGGCCGGCTTGGGTTCGGGGTAGGCTGGTCACAAAATCCATAGATATACTATCCCACTTCCATTCGGGGATAGGCAAAGGTTGCAACGTTCTGAAGGCTTTTGGTGCTCAATCTTCACCTTTTGAGACTAAGCACTTACTAACCCAGGCTACTACGTCCTTTTTCAATCCGGCCACCAGAACATCTTCTTTTAATCCTATACATCTTAGTGGCACCAGGATGGATGGTGAAGTGGTTTTTATAGGCCTCCTCCAAGATACTTTCTGAGGGTCACCATCTTGCGGTACACACCCGCCCTTCGAACCTCCACAAACCATCTCCCCCTTGCTCAACACCCTTAAGCTTTCCAGCCTTAACCGCCTCTAGAGTCTCCATAAACTCCTCATTTTCTACTTGTGCCATCATCACCCTCTATTTAAACCCACTTGTTACCGTAAGATGACACATCTTCACACTCTTTTCTTATTGACATCCCCAATCATGTCCCTAAACTCTTATAAAGCTCAACCTCCTTGACCATCATGTGGAATAAGCATAATGATTTTCGACTCAAGGCATCGGCGACCACATTGGCCTTGCCTGGTGGTACTTAAGTCGAAATCATAGTCCTTTAGAAACTCCATACACCTTCTTTGCCTCATGTTTAGCTCCTTTTGATCAAAGAGATGCTTAAGACTCTTATGATTGGAGAAAACTTCAAACCTTACTCCATACAAGTGATGCCTCCAAATCTTCAAGGCAAACACTATGGCGACTAACTCTAGGTCATGGGTAGGGTAATTAACCTCTGAGGCTTAAGTTGTTAGACGCATAGGCTACCACTTGCCTATTTGCATCACTACACAACCTAAACCCTTCCCCGAAGCGTCACAATATACCTCGAAGGTACATTGGTTCTTGAAAACCAAACTGGTTCAGGTCAACCTTTCCTTTAACTCTAGGAAGCTCTTTTCACAATCGGGATCCCATGAAAACGGGTGTTCTTCCTAGTTAGCTTGGTAGGGGAAGCAATCTGGAAAAACCTTTAATAAACCTACGGAATAGCCCGCTAGCCCAAAAGCTCCGTATTTTGAATACCCTGTCTGCTATCCCAATCATTACGGCTTCACCTTACTAGGGTCAACAGCTATACCTCCTTTCGATACTACATGCCCCCAAAACTTCACTTCCTCCAACCAAAATTCATACTTAGAAAGCTTAGCATACAACTTCTTTCTCTTTCAACACCTCTAAAACCAACTTTAGGTGACTTTCATGCTTCTCGCTCCTTCAAGATGAGTATATCATCTATGAAAATGACCACGAACTTGTCCTAATAGGGTCTAAAGATCCTATTCATATAGTCCACGAACACGGCGGGTGCATTTGCCAAAAGGACATCACCCTAACTCAAGTGTTCAACCGTGTCTAAAAGCGGTTTTAGGTATATCCTCATCTCTTACTAAATTTGGTGGAATCCGACCTCAAATCAATCTTGGAGAATACCACCGCTCCTTTCAACTGGTCCATAAGATCATCAATCCTAGGCAAAGGGTATTTATTTTTCACCGTTACTGATTCAATTGCCTATAATCTATACATAA
This sequence comes from Dalbergia oliveri, assembly GCA_030441495.1. Lineage (NCBI taxonomy): Eukaryota > Viridiplantae > Streptophyta > Magnoliopsida > Fabales > Fabaceae > Dalbergia > Dalbergia oliveri. Next base: position 424,980 of record JAMLFY010000027.1, read on the forward strand.
TCTCATGCTCCCATCCTTTTCTTACAAACAAAACCAGGGCTCCCCCGGAGGCACTAGGTCTCTACAAACTCTTTTCTAACAACTCCAACTGGGTTTTCAATTCCTTCAACACCAAGGGTGACATCCTATACGAGGCTATCCAGATAGGTCCCGTTCTTGACCAACTCGATGGAGAACTCCACCTTTCTTCTAGGAACTCGGGTATTCTATTTAAATACCTCCGGTACTCTTTTACCATAGGAATGTTATCTATGTTCGCTCAGTCTACCTCGTAGCGGCTAGAAGGACATATCCCCACTACAGAAGACATCTACGGCATTCACATAAAGTTTTAAGGTTTGACTAGTCTTGCTAGGGGATGACGAAAATAACAGAATTTGGATAACAGCTTAACACACATGTTTGCGTAAGCCAATCCATGCCAAGGATTATTCCTATGTCTTTCAAAGGTAAACAAATCAAATCTATGACATAGGATCTATTTTCAACAATAAGATGGCAATTTAAAAACAGGTTACATGTATGTACAGTACGGTTGGTAGAAGTAGAAAAATGAGATCAAAAGGAAGCTTAGAAACTTGCAAATTTAGAGACTTTACACTAGCATGTGAGAAAAGAATGAGTAGCACTTCACATATAGAACAGTTAAGGTTCTACCATTTAGTTCGCACTTACCTTCGATTAGGTTGTTGGATCCGTTCACATCCTGCGTTAGAGAAGACTCGTCCTTGGTGTTACGGTCGGGGATTTTGACTTGATGACCCTCCATTGCTTCTGAATCTTTTGCATAGTGGCTAGCTTGCCACACTTGAAGCATACTCCTTGTCCGTAGGAGGAGATTGCCATGATTTTTTCCACAATGGGCACTTCATGGCTTGTGCGGTCCTGACAGTGGAGGGTTCTTTGGGGTGCCTTGTTCTTGTTCCCATTGGGCCCTCCTTGTGATCACCGTTGTTGTTGTGGCGAGGACGCTCACTCCTCCTTGATGGTTGCGGTTCCTCCGGCCGTTGGGGTCAAGCGGCCTGGGTGTTGCCGATGGTTGATTGTTGGGTCCTCTTTGTTGTTGTGGTTGATGATGTTGTTGTTGCTTGAACTGATTGGATTGGTAGGGATGTAGTGGTTCCTCGTTTGAGTCTGATTTGATGGCTTGAACTTCGGGCTTGGTGTAACACCCTAATAATTAACCCAATACACCTAGGCATTTGATTAATTACTAGACTTTACTCTTTGCTTCAGTCTTAATCATGCTTTGAAAATACTTAGTGAAATTACGAGCCATTTTTTTTTAAACATAATTGAAAACGTGAGCCGCGCTTAACGTGAATGATTTAGCAAAATTTAAAAGACACATAGGAATTTACAAACATCACATCATAATATATTGGCTCCATCATACAGGATCCATAATTACATATCATATAGATATTTTGCCTACCAACAGAATAAGACTAAGTGTAGGCAATCTAATAAAACATAAATAATATATGGATGGAAGGACATCCATTAATGGCACCTAGTAATAACACTCCAGGGATAGGGATAAATATCTGAAATATACGAGTGAAACTAGCAGGATTCAAATCAGTACCCTGATAGCCTCAATGTGATTCACGAACGCTTCCTTCCGTTTCTGAAGACGAGATGGAAAGAAAAATAGAGGGAGTGAGAAACTTATAAAAAGAATCTCAAGGGTAGTCACCTCATGATGCATTGTGTCATCATCATCGTCCCCAGGAACCTTGGGTTATTATGAAATAGTGAGCATGCTAAGATTGATTTATTAAGTTCAAATATACTTTACCGAGGTTCGTCGGTTTTAATCATGCGTCTTATAATGCATCATAAACTTAGCATGTCATGTTTATAATGAACTTTTCCTTTCATATATAATAACACAGTTATGCATAAAATCACATCATATTCCTCATCATCATTTCATAATACTATGCATAGCAGAATATCATATTTCTCATCATCATCTCATAAATACTATGCATAGCAGAACATCATATTCACATAATGCATTTACTTAGTTTCTTAGGTGACTTAAAGTTACTTTCATCATCATTTTCCTGGGCCACCCTATACTCCACCCTTTTGGGAGTAATCTAGGTTATGAGCTCATACCTTGCTAGTCGTCATGAACACATACTTATCCCTTTTGATAAGTAAAATTTCGCTCTACCCTTTTGAGAGAACAGACTAGGGCAAGAATCACCTTCACCCGCCTATAGTTTGATTGGGTCCAAAGGATCATTTCCTCATTTTTTTTGAGTCACCTTTAAGTCTTTGCATGTTATATCATAATACAATTCTTCATTCATAATCATCATAACATTTTCTCATTTATAGTCTTATGCCGAAATAATATATACCAACTGGAATCATGCATCTGGAGATTCCAAGAAAGAGAGGTGGGTCACAATGGACACGCTTAAATACCAAATCTTTCCTTAGCCAGAATCTTTCCAAATTGCACTCTTACAGGAATACACTTTCTTCCAGGAATAGAAATATGTCTTTATTTCATGCATAAGTTTTCATTGTTTTCAACAACAACTATAACATACAAACCAGGGAAGCAATCAATGACACCAAGTTCTTAATAAGCATCAAATCACATTTTAAGTACACATAAATTACTAGCTTCCCATAAAATTCTTACAAAGTTTTAAAACTCTTTTAAAACTAATTCCTTTTGTTAAACTTGAAAGAAGTCATAGGACTTTAGGCCTAAATTAACCATGGGACCGATTTATAACTTGAAAGAATGTTCATAATTAAATCTTTCACTTAAGATAGAAGGAGCAAGTCTTGAGCTTTAGAGATTTAGGTGACATCTTTGAATTATTACCATGCTATGCAACCTTATTTTAATCTTATCTTTATAAGGTGATAGCTTGGAATTATAAACATGATATGCAATTCCATTTCTTTATCTTAAGATTTAAGGTGATAACTTGAAAATTAAACATGATGCAAGAACTTGTAATATAAACATGATGCAAGAAACTTGGAGGCGGTACGCATAGGACCAGGAGAGGAGAAGAAGAACTTAAGCAGGAGCAGCGGTAGTCGCATAGGACCCGTGGGAGATGAGAATTACATTTTTTTAAGCTCCAATTCTCAAGACTTCTTAAAGAATAAATTCTTTAACTCCAATTATCTCATTTCTCGCTTATGATTCATAAGCAAGTCTTTGAGCTCTAGGATTTTTAGGTGATGACATAAAATAAACATGCCATGCATTGACTTCTTTTAGCCATTATAAAATAAAGTGAGAGCATAAAATAAACATGAGATGCAACTTCTTTATTATCTTTAGAGATTAAGTGACAACTTGAAATTTAAACATGAAATGCAAGCTTGAAATTTAAACATGAGATATGCAAGTTCATTTATTTATTCTTGAGAATTTAGTTATGACATAAAATAAATATGGCTGCAAGGCATAAACTTAAACGTGGATGCAAGTTCACTTGATCTCTTTACTAGAGCTCCTTCAAGACTTTAAGAGAATTATGTTTTCAACCCAATATATGTATCTTAGCAAGACAAAGTAAAAATACATATTTCATATTCAAACCTCAAGATAAAAACATTATTCTTTAAAGTTTTGCATTAAATGGAATGTTCAAGCTTTAGAGGCCTAACTTGTGATGGATTTACAACCCATATTCAAGGTCCTCATCATCAAGCCATCATTTCATTCCTTCCTAGGCCATTTGGCCGAAACCATGAAAGGAAAATAAGGAAAGAAAACTGAAATTTTAGAAGCTTTGGAAACTAGTGAAACCTTCAAGTTTTAGAGATCTAACTTGTGAAAGCTTTGCAACCAACACTCAAGAATCTCATCATCAAACCATGGTCTCATCATAAGCTAGGCCATATGGCCAAAATACTTTAAAAGAAAGGAAGAAGAAAAAAATGAAAACTAAAAGAAAGCTCATGAAAACATCATTTTTGAGCTAGAAACATAACTTGTCTTAGCATAAAATGAACTTAAAACCTCCCTACCTAATTTCATTTGAAGAAAGGAAGAGAACTTGGTTTCCTTGAGTGAAATGAAGCAAAATATCCTTGAAAAGCTGAAGGGAGAATTCAACCAAGAGAAAGAAAGAAAGAAAGCTTTTGGTGCTCCTAAGAACTAGAATTTGTGTAAGTTATGAACTAAGCATCTAAACTATCTTCAAGCATGCCTATTTATAGAGATTTTGCAGCTCATAAATGGACAAAGGAAGGAAAGAAATCTGACCAAAAATTAGAGGAAAAAAAATAAGGAAGAAAAATCATTTTGTTTGGTGGCTTAAAACATGGAATCATGTTTCCATGTTTTCATGATTCTTTGTTTTCATTCTTTGGATTTTTGTGTAATAATTTTCTGACTTATTACTCAATAATTTCGTGCATTACAGCCTTGTGGAAGAGGATTTTGTGTGTTCCATGTATTTTTTAGGTGTAGGCAAGGTATTCATGCAATTTAGAGAATTTACGGTTAAGGGTTTAAGTGAATTACTAAGCAATTTGGGTGTTTTAAGCAATTTTAGGTTCTAATCAATCTAAATAAATAATTTTGACTCTAGATTAGTAATTAGAATTTAATAAGCTTTAATTTGAGCCTAATATTGCTTAGGTTTCGATAGACGAATCAAAAATCTCAAAATTTGTAAAACTTCACAAAGAGGCAAAACGGTCATTTTACTTAAAAATTGCCCGAGACCACCCGAGCTTAACCAATGGTTAATCACGGCTTAAAAACACCTTTTAACACATTTTAGTGAGGTTCGGTCTAGCGGCACGCAAATCGGAGTTAAAACGCCGTAAGGGCGTTTTGGTCATTTCGCGTTGAAACTCAAAATTAGGATTCTTCTCCTCTATTAACACACATAACACAAACAATCCCTTATTAACATCAAAACATCCCCTTGAGGATGGGTGGGGCCCACGATCCTCATTTTCTAGAAAATAACCTCAGGGCATTTTGGTCATTTTACACGTACAGAAATTTGGGGTTTGCAATACTTGCACGAATTGCTCCTAACTTCTCTTCTAATGTTATATTCCTTTATTAAGGATTGTTTGGTCTCAAATTTTATATAATATTTTCCTACGGTAATTTAATTCTAATGATAGTAAAAATTAGTAAAAATGGGGCGTTACAAGTATAAATGACCAAAATGCCCTTGAAGTCATTTTTACCCAATTTTGAGGGTAGCCAATCTCGAAATCTGAATGGGTCAATCAATGTTTGAAGGGGATTATAACTGTAGTGTTTGATATCCAGGTGAAAATCTCATTTTCCAACTTTTGGCTCAAAATGACCAAAATACCTGTAGCGTTTTATTGGTAAAGGTGCCGTTTCAGCTCAAACTTTTCCAGAAAGTTTGGGATGATGTTTATGAGTGGTTTTTATGGTGAGTTTGGCTGGAGGTCCCAGCAGTTTTAGTGGAAAATTACCATTATGCCCCTAGAACAGTGTAACAGTGAGCCTAATGATGTAATTAACCAAACCTAAGCAATATTAGGCTCTAATTGAAGATTAATTAATTTTGATAATTAATCTAGAGTCAAAATAATTTATTAAGGTTAATTAGAATCTAAGATTACTTAGTTAAACTCTAATCTCATTCTTTGGTTCAAGATTTCTAGTCATGGAATCTTGAATAGTAAATCTCTCCAATTCCTTAAATCAAGGAACTTTGTCTATGATTTATATAACACCCTGAAAATTATTTAAAAATTAATTTGAGCTTTGTTATTCATAATTTCAAAATTTTGAGGATAGCAATGATGAGGGTGGCCAACGGACCTATCAATATATATATATATATATATATATTTTTTTTTCCTGTTCTGGGTGAACAGTAAATCGGGTCCCACAGGCTGCCAGGTAACCTGAAACCCTAGCTCCTGGAAGGAAATGCCTGAACTAAGAAAAAAAGGGTTAAGATTAGAAATAGTTAGAAAAGAGAATTTCATAGCTGAAATTAATTTTCTTATATCAATTTTAAGTATAGTGTTTAACCTTTGGAAATTTTGGTGTGTGATTTTTATTGAAGATATTTCCATCATCACCAATGGAGGATATCCACCTATTTAGGACATGTGGAAGGCAAGATTTAATCTTGGATTCCAAGATTAAATCATAGCCCTCCACTTTGCTTTCTTAGATTAGATATTATCCAAGTATAATATAAGATATATTTTAATCCAAAAACTTGCTTTTAAAGCCTTTATTCACGACCATGCAGCAAGGAACAACAAGAAACTCCATTTTTCATTTCTCAAGAGCTCTAATTTGATTTCCAATCCAAAATCCTTAGCCTATAGTTGATAAAACCTCAAACTCTCTTCATAAAACTTGTTCTACACCTAATTTTCTACCAATATAACTGAATAATTTCCATTCCTCTTCAAAACCTTGTCTTTACCATACACCTCACTGATATCAGAGAGGTTTGAAGTAGGATTGGGAGCTTTGGAGGAGAAAGAATCAAGTTTGGTTAATCTTGAAGCCAAGGAGCTAATAGGTTACTACAAGTAGGGTCTTTGCTGCCTTTCTTTATCAAATTTTTCTGATTTGTTTTGGCATGACCTAGGTCTAAAATTTCTGGTTTTTTTGGTTGATATTATGTTGATATTGATGTGTTAATTTTGGTGGTGTGTTTGGATGGTGTTAAAAAATGATTTTTATCAAAATAAATTTGGACTAGGTTGCTGGAATTTTTGTCTGTAGGCAGGTGGTTTACAAATTTTCTTGTATATTTGTGGTTGTTTTTTTGAGCTACAAAAAATTTTACATTGAAGATAACACCTTAAACTAACTAATGAATTTTCTTGGGTGTTAGTTTTAAGGTTTGATGCCTCAAAAAATCAGAAACTAAAATGAGGCAGATGCTGTCCTGATTGTTGAGACTTAAGCAGTAAACTTTTCCAAATTTATTATCATAGCAATTGATTGAATGACCCTTTGAAATTTTTACACGAATTTAAGGACATATTGAAGTATCACTTTAAATTTTATTGTATATTGGATCAATCATTTGCCAGGGTGAAAAATTATGAGAACTCTAGTCTAGCTGTGAATTGGTGGTCCCTGACCATTTAATTTGTACAATTTACTGAAGGAGTTAGAAAGCTCCGTTTGTCTTGAAAGTTTTAGAGGATCTTCTAGACATGTTAAAGTGTCATATAGAATTTTTTTGGTACTTGGAATGGCTGTTTGATGTGGTAATTAAATGTTGTGCCTAGGGCAATAAATCTTCCATTGTGCTGGAAATGGATTGATGTTGTGAGTTGATGAACTAATGGCATTTTTGGTTCTAGTATGGCATGAATACTCGATGTTACCTATTTGGCCACGTGACTTGTGACATATAAAAGTATGCTAGAGGCATGATTGAGATTATATTGTGAATGAATGCCTGTATATGCATTATGCTTGCATTTGAGAAAAGAGAATATATATAAATTTCAACCGTACATATTCTAACATATGGACAAAATAGAAACAAGACTTAGGTTGAGGGAAGGAAGTTGAAAGAGAAACCCCCAATTTATAGTCAATAGACGATGGCTAGGAATAGATCTGTGTGTATTCGAAAATGGGAAAAATGAAGTTCGATGATCACGCATAGGATGGCTTGTCCCTAAAAGCAGACTATTTCCCTTGTGTGGTGTGATCCACTACAAATACCATTTGGTATAAATTATTTATTGTGAATGTTCAACAACAAATCCCGTTGGGTATAAACTAAGTTTTTCCTATGTCAATGAAAAGAGAAAAATGCACTGACTTGATTTCTATGGCCATAAGTGGAACCCTGTCATATTGACATAAGTTCACGGTGTATTATATGCATAATCATCTTACTCTAGATTGACTTGATGATTTATTATTTGTTGGAAACATTGTGATATATTTGCTCTAAGTGATTGATTAGTAAAAGTTAACCACTTTGGATGGATGACTTTAGAACTTTAAAATGAATCTTTAGACTATATTGTATGATCACATTTTTCAATAACCGAAGTGGCTGGGCGATGATGATGACATTATAATTATATGATTGAGGGAGTTGCCCTACTGAGAATTTTGTGGTAAAAACCATCTTTGTCTGTGTTTCCATGCCGCCTCTATGTTAAGCCAGGAGGACTATGATGCCTCATCTAAAGAACTCGGGCTTGCAATAATGTAGTAGTTAATGCTTTTATTATGTTTTATTTAGGGGAATGGAGATGTATGTAATTATTATTCAGAACAGCTATGTACTAGGGTCATAGAGAAGCTTCCTTTGTACTCAATTATGTACTCAATGTATGTGGTGTTCTTTTTATATATATTTTTAATAGAATTGGCTTAGTAATTACCTACGTATTCGAGCTTGCTATAGATACTTAATAAAGGTCCGCTTAATTAATAAGTAACAACTCTCAAGTACAATGTTATGACATAAGGATGGGGTTGTACTTGGGAGGATGTTACAATTTAATTTGACTAGGAAATGGTTTTTAATTTGTTAATCTAGCAAGACTACCCTAAATCAAGTCTTGACAACCTTAATAACCATTACCTCACCTAAACACTTTCTTACAAACTCCTAATCAAAACCTTAATCAAAGATACACCTAAACACATCATTAAACCACAATTACATGAATAATTTCTTTTCCTCCCTTGGCTCTGGAAATTCTGGCCGAATACATACCCTTTGTATTGTGTCACATGTTGATTTTGTTTCACTCAAAGACCATACCTCAAGCCATACTTTGAACCATACTTAGCCATGCTTCCAACCATGCCTTTGAATAACAAGTTTTGGCGATATTTCCTCCCCATGGCCTTGAAACCCGGCCATCCTTCCCCATGGCAGCCTCCATTGTTTCATTTTTCTATAAATACCAAGCTTTAGTGAACTTGGTTACACTTTAGATCATTTGCCAAGTTTAAGCTTTCTTGCAATTTTCTCTCCTTTCCTCTCAAATTCTCTTCATCTTGTTCTTCTTCCTCCACCATCAAAGACCTTTCCACCACCATAAACCATCACAAACTTTAACACCCTAACTCTTAACCTCATATGCTCGAGTCGCATTCCCGTTAGTTATTAGTTGTTACACCTTTGTTTCAGATCTTGACTTACTTTTCTTTAAAATATGAGTAATAAAATACGACTAAATTTTTTTTTTGAACTCAAGACTTAAAATACGAGCCGCGCATGCGCATAGATCTAACTATTAAATGTAAAACATAACAACCAATATATACGTGATCATGACAACCATGAATAAACCATAGAATAATCACAACATAAATTATAGTAGTATATCATAATCATAACATAACAATGATGCCCTTATAAATATAAGGACACCTAGGGGTATCATTTACACCAAACAACTTTAACTAACGCAAAAGAGAATGTTAAGAAGGCTAGACTAGTCTTCATGCTTCATCTTATCCTCCTACTCTAGACGTGACTTATGCCCGCGCCTCAAGGAAGATCAAACATCCGCATAATCCTGTCTGAGACGACGGGAGGGAAAACAAAAGGGGTGAGAATACTTATACAAGATTTTCAAGGGCTGCCCTGACTTTAACACAAGTGTCATCGTAATCGCCCCAGTTACTTCAAGTTTCATTATGAAAGGTGTACATGCATAGGTTCAGTTTTAATTTCTCAAATCCTATTATCCGAAGTGGGTTTCTTTTAGCAAGAGTCTTGATGGTATGAATGCAGCAGATATTTTATGTTTGCATGGCAATGCTTGAACATGACAGTTCACGTACTCAATATATATCACTTAATCATAAGCACCAATGGAACAACTACGAAACATATGCATGTGCGTCTTTTACTTTATCATAATTGAACTCTTCAGTTCCTTTCTTAACTTTTTCCACCTCATCGTAGCCACCAAAATCCACCCAACATGCCACCCTGGCGATTTTCACATAGCCACCAAATCTCCAAATACACCTATCGCCTAGGAATGAGCTCAAACCTAACTAGTCGTCACTAGTTTTACATGGGAAAAAGAGGGGGAATCATATCTCTTTCTTGGATCACCCCATAACCCTTAACTCGGGAAGTCATAATGGGATCATTTCCTCATTATCATATCTTGTATGGATAGCATAAGCATACCACATCATCATAACAACGTGCAACAAATCCACATATAGTCTCATATTCATGGTATTAACACATTCACATTCATCATGAGTATACCCACTCGGTCTCATTCTCACATTACACCTCCTATCTCATGGTGTCTTATGTTTTGTCCTTTACGGGTCTCAAACTTATGTTAATTATCCTAACTTTCATTATGGATCTTTATTTCACCTAAGGGATCATTACCTATAATTTCCTCTAATGTTTATGCTTACTAACATAACCAAACAGCATTACATCACTTTGGGCAAAAAATTATCATATGATTACGGGGTCTAGAATCTCCGTCTTTGACCCTTTCTAAGTTCCGTCTTCACCTAAGGCTCCATATTCAACTCCTAAACCAATTATGAGGGATTCCTACACATATCCACTAATTATAAACCATTTTTCTTAAATCCATTTATGCTGGAACAGAATTTACAATTTGGCCATCTAAGTGTTCTAGAATTATCATCTTAAGTCCTTTCTAGTTACTTGTTCTTTCCTAACTTCCCTAAATTGATCCTTGCTTCACTCAAACATAATTTTACACATTTTAACACCATAAAACAGAATTTATATAGTGGCCAAGTACACAAGGCAGAATCCAAAAGCAAGCATCATATAATCACATAGATTCATGATTTAAAAGCATATAAGTTACTAGTTTTCTCTTGGAATCATTTTTAGAACTCAAAACTCTTTTAGAAACCAATTTATCTCATCAATATCATGAAAATACAAGTGAGGTCAGTAGCTAAATTAATTAGTTCATAAAGTAGTTTTAAGACACAAAATCTTATTTGTAACAAAATACATCTAAGCTTAGAAAAATTCCAAGACATAGGCTATGGACACTTATGATTAGATGAACCCATCTCAAGTCCATCATCATCATCACAAGGCCAAAATGGCTTCCTGGATGCCTCCATTTTCTAAAACTTTACTTGTGATACTTGGGCAAGTCTTTGAGCTCTAGGATATTTAAGTGATGGCATAAACTTAAACATGCTATGCACTTGTTTTACTCTTCATTATAAAATAAAGTGAGAGCATAAAATAAATATGAGATGCAACCTCATTATTATCTTTAAAGATTAAGTGATGACTTGAAATATAAACATGAAATGCAAGCTTGGAAATTTAAACATGATAATGCAAGTTCATTTAGTTATTCTTGAGAGCTTAGTGATGGCATCAAAATAAACATGCTATGCAAGGCATAAACATAAACATGAATGCAACTCATTTTATCTTAACTAGAGCTCTTACAAGACTTTAGAGGAACATTACATCCTTAACCCAATTTGTATCTTAACAACATAAAGTGAGCTTTAGAGTTCTTAGCACCAAGTCTTCAAAGAAGCCTTTGGTTTTGAACTTCATCACCAAGCTCAAGAATGGACTAAGACATAAACTTCAACACTTATCAAGCATACAAAGAACTACTCATATTCTTTATTTTATTGCTCATGGGCTTCAATGTAGAGTAAACTCTTAGAATGGCCGACCAAATTTAAGGTTGGCAAGGGTAAGCTTAGAGCTCTTTGAAATCATATGATTAATTTTCTTAACAAAACTTTTAGTGATCTACTTAACATTTTTAACAAACTTTGTTCAAATAAAGGAAAAGGAAATCGAAACCATTAAAGGGAAAGGAAAAGAGAACCGAAAACTTTGAGCAAAGAAAAAGGAAAGAAACCCAAGAGCATATATGGTCCAAGACCAAGTTTTTCAAGCTTTAGAGGTTTCTCACATGGCATCACAAGACCATTATCTTGAAACCTCATCATTAAGCTAAAGTTTTTCACATGAAAAGGCTCTAAGGCTGAAAAAGAAAAAGAGAAGGAAAGACTTGAAAATCCAAGAGAAACTAGAACTTTTCTTAAAGAAAACAAGTAAAACTTTGAAATAAAACCCTTACCTAAAGAAGTCTTGAAAAAATGAGAAGATGCTTGTGTTCTTAAAGGAATAAGAAGACAAAATCTTCTCTTGGAGGATGATATGATTCGGCCAAGCAAGGAACTCAAGGAAGATGAATTTTTCTTTAAAAAGCAAGCTTGGAAATGGAAAGGTTTGGTGTTTGAGAGGTGGTTTGAGGTGGGGAGTAATGGTTCAAGGTTGTTTGTGGTGGTGGAAAGTTTTCTTTGATGAAGGAGGAAAAGAACAAGATGAAGAGAAATTGAGACAAAAGAGAGAAAATTTCAAGAAAGCTTGAACTTGGCAAAGCTTCTAAAGTGTAACCAAGTTCTCTAATGCTTGGTATTTATAGAAAAATTTCAACAATGAGGCTGCAAGGGGGAGGAAGGCCCAAGGTATTCATGGCCTTTGGGGAAGAAAATATCTTCAAATTTTAGTCATTCAAAGGCATGGTTGAAAACATGGCTAGGTATGGTCAAGGCATGGCTTGAGGTATGGGCTTTGGAGTGAAATAAAATCAACATGTGACATATTTTCTAGGGTATATATTCGGCTAGATTTTCCAGCCAAGGGGAGGAAGAATTGTTCATCTAATTTGTGGCTTAATTATGTGTTTAGGTGTTTCTTTGATTAAGGTTTTGATTAGGAGTTGTAAGAAAGTGTTTAGGTGAGGTAATGGTTAATTAAGGTTGTCAACACTTGATTTAGGGGTGGTCTTACTAGATTAACAATTTAAAACCATTCTTTTAGTCAAATGAAGGTATGGGCACAATTCCTTAATTTAAGGAATTGGAGAAAGAAAACACTATTCAAGATTCCATGACTAAGAATCTTGAATTAAAAGATGTAATTAGAGTTTAACCAAGCAATCTTAGGTTCTAATTAACCTTAATAAATTATTTTGACTCTAGATTAATTATCGAAATAAATTAATCTTCGATTAGAGCCTAATATTGCTTAGGTTTGCTTAATTACGTCATTAGGCTCACTGTACACTGTTCTAGGGGCAAAATAGTAATTTTGCATTAAAACTGTGACCTTCCTGGCCTAACTAAATCTCAAAAACACTCATAAACATCATCCCAAACTTTCTGGAAAGTTCCATGTAACACCATAATATTTAACCCCAATACGCCTAAGAACGTATCAAGAATTAATTATTAGTTATTACTTCTCTTTAAATTCATTTACAAAATACTTAGCGAAAATATCAGGTAATTTTTTTTTGAAATGAATCATGTAAAACAAAGTGTGAGCCTTTTGCCGTAAGATAAATGTAACGTGAAAGCGGAAGAATAAATAAAACATCCAGAACATAAGCATTAAAGAACACATCCATCATGAAAACATTCCTCATCACATTAGTTAACATAGTTTAGTACATCACTATAGAAATATAAAGGAAAACATATAGTCTTACCCATACTAGTGGGGAGTTGGAGTACAACAATGTAAAATAAGAAACATAATAACAAATACATGAAAACGGCCCAAAGGATACTCCCACAGAGCAACCATCCTCTAAAACCTACGGACGACGCAAATCCTCGGACGGAGATATGTAGCCTACGACCTCGAAGCTCAATGTGGCCATCGAAGAGGGGACGTGGCATGCGATCGCGGAATGACGTGACCACCTCGGCTGAGGGCGTCTCTCGAACTGATGTACACGCCTCATAGGCCTCGCGGAACCGTGTCCTCGCTACCCCATCAGTCACCAAATGCATTGAGGGGAGAATCCTCCAAAGGGAAGGATCGGCGGTGAGTCCTCCTGAGAGGTCCCTCCCGCATCGCAGATGAGGGTACATACTCCGGAGAGTCACGACAGAAGGATGATGGCCGGGCACGGTGGTTCCGCCTCATAGGGTCGCGTCCTCTCAAAAATCATGTCGTCACCAAAGGGGGAAGTGGAATGAAATGGAAGCTGGAGACTGGAAAGGCAAATGGGCGTCCCATGTATGCAAAGGCGTATAGCACAACGACCCTCGAAGTGGTAAGACTATGATCCGGATCGCAGTGCAATTCCCACATGGGTGCATCAACAAAAATCACAAACGACGCCATGGATGTTTGAAGACGTAACGGAAAGATAGAGAGAGGGTGAGAATCTTGCTAAAGAATCTCAGGAGGGAAATCCTCTATCCTAGTGTCACCGTTTACGTCCCAGGAACCTTGGGTTTATTATGAAAAGGTTAAGCATGCGTAGGTTCATTATGAAGTTTTCACAAAAGATATTTATCCAAGGTCTATGTCTATATATGATTCTTAATGCATGTATGCATATAGTTCATGGATGCATGGCAGTACCATAGGTAAACTAAACAAATCTCAAACAACATATAAGTGGCATGTGGCTTTCTCTTGAACATCTTTCCTTTTCTCATACTTGTGACACCAATCATAATAGTAACTGCACCCTTAAACTAGGCTATGAGCTCATACCTTAACTAGTCGTCACTAGTTCTTACTTATTGTAACATCCTCCAAGTACAACCCCATTCTTAAGCTATGATATCGTACTCGAGAGTTGTTACTTGTTAATAGCGGACCTCTTAATTATCTATAGCAAGCTCAATTTACGTATGAGATAACTAAGCGTAATTCTATTAAAACATATTACATGTAAACATCAAGTTTATTAAACATACAGCTAAAATACATAAGGAAGCTCCTTTATGAGCTTTAGTACATATCTCTTCTAATACATTTACATACATACTCATTTCACTAAGTATAGGAGAATAAAGCGTAACTACTACACTATAACAATCCTACACTCCTTTGCATAGCAGCATCATTATCTCTGGCTTAACCTGAGGCGGCAAGGAAACAAACACATAGGGGTGAGAATTTTATAATTCTCAGTAGGCCAACTCCCTAATCACAATCATAATGTCATCGTCATCGCCCCAGCCACTTCGGTTTATTAGAAAACTATGATCATGCAATATATTTAAAGGTTCATTTTAAGATTTCAAAATCATCCTTCCGAAGTGGGTAACTTTTAACAATCAATCAGTACATGTACATATATCCAGAAGCTCAAACACATAGTAAGTAAATCTACTAAAGGATTTCATATGATATAGGTGATACATATGTTAAATATAGTAAAATTATCTCAAAGTGACTTGATTTCCATCATGGCCATAGAAAGCCAATTAGTGCATTTTTCTCTTTTCATTGACATAGGAAAGACTTAGTTTATACCCAACGGGTATTTTCAGTGGAAAACTCCACAATAGATCCGTTTATACCCAACGGGTATTTATGGTGGATCACACCACACAAGGGAAATAGACGTTAATCACTGAGCTCATTCCTATACGTGTCATCGAACATCATTTTTTTTCCATTTCGAATCCCACATAGATCTATTCCTAGCCGATACGTCTACCGACTCAAAATAAATTTTGGGAAGTTACTTTCGCCTTCCCCTCATTCAATCTAAGTCTTGTTTCTATTTTGTCCATATGTCAACATGCACGATTTAAATTTATACATCCTTATAATGGCATCATATACTTTTTCTTTTCTCAAATGCATACATAGGTCACATATAGGCAATCATTCACAATGAAATTCTCATTCTTTCTCATACTTCAATCCTTAAAATCCATAGCATGCATTTACATGTCATAAGTCACATGGCCAAACACTTAATATCAAATACTCATGTCATACTAGAAGCCAAAGTGCCATTACATTCTCAATTCAAATCATTGTTCCATTCCCAGCACAATGGGCAGTTTTCACCCCATTGTGGCACAATTTGTTTTGCTCATCAAACAATCAATTTAGAGGTTATAAAAATTCTCTAAGACACTTCAATGTGTCTAGGAGACCCTGTAAAAATTTCAAGACAATCAGAGCTCTATAGCTACCTCAGTAAAATGTACAAATTTAGTGGTCAGGGGTCACCAATTCCCAGACCAGAACCAGTTCCCCTAATTTTTAACCCCAGCAAATGATTGAATTAATTCACAATAAAATTCACAGTGACACTTCAATATATTAGTAACTTCGTATAAAAATTTCAAGAGTTAGTTCAATCATTTGCTATGGTAATAAATTCAGACAAGTTTACTGCTTCAATCTCAACAATCAGGACAGCATCTGCCTCATTTCGATTTCTGATTTTTTTGAGGCATCAAACCTAAAACTAACACCCAAGAAAATTCAGGTAATTATTTTAAGATGTTTAATCCAACATATAATTTTTATAGCTCATGAAAACACCCAAAAATATTCCAGAAAATTCGTGAACCACTGCTGCCTCAGGACAATAGAAATTCCAGCAACCTAGTCCAAACTTATTTTGATAAAAACCATTTTATGACACCATCCAAACCCACCACCAAAATTCACACATCAATATCAACATAATATCATCCAAAATAACCAGAAATTTCGGACATAACTCATCCCAACAGATCAGAACAAATTTGACAAGAGAAGGCAAGAAAAACCCTACTTGTAATAACCTATTAGCTCCTTGGCTTCAAGATTAACCAAACTTGATTCCTTCTCCTCCAAAGCTCCCAATATAACTTCAAACCCCTCTGATATCAGTGAGGTGTGAGGGAGAAGGTAAGGATTGATGAGTGATTGAGATTTTATTCGGTTAATTTGTAGGGAATTGGGTGTAGAACAAGCTTAGTGAAGAACTTTTGATGATCCAACAACTCTAGCTTGGAGTTTTTGGGCTTAACTCAAGAACAAGCTCTTGAGGACAAAAATGGTGGCTGCTCTCTTCCCTTGCTGACCACGAAATTGCTCTTATCTTGGAGGAGAAGTTGGTGACTAGGCTTGCTTTAATAATTGAAATGGAGATATTTAGTAAAAAAATCATTATTTATGTCATAAAGCAACAATGGATGGCTAAGGTTTAATCTTAGATTCCAAGATTAAATCTTGGCCTTCCACATGTCCTTAGTAGGTGGACATCATCCATTTGTGGTGATGAAATACCTTTCTGTGTTAAAAATCGTACAGGAAATCTCACCGAAGGTAACGCGTAAGATTAAACGATATTACCAGAAAATTAATTTTAAGTATAAAATTATCATTCACACCTATTTCTAACCTTATTCCCATGTTTTCCTAATTTTGGGCACTCTCTGGCTGAATCTAAGGTTCAGCTGTCCCGCTCGTGGGGCCCGCAAGGTTACTATTCACCGGCCCGAATATTTTTTTTTTTTAAGGTCCATTAGGCCGCCCTCATCATTTCTAAAATATTAGATTTTTGAAATTAAGATTAATAAAAGCTCAAATTAATTTTTAATTAAATTTTAGGGTGTTACACTTATCCTCTTGATAAGTGAATCATAAACATAATCATATTCATCATAATCATCATGATCATCATAATCATCATAATCCCGACTCCCAGCAGTACGGGTAGGGGCCTAGGATCACCCATCATGGGACTTTTTCCTTCTTCGAAACGCATCGACTTGGTTAAGACCAGCGACTTTGTCCGCTTTGGCAGGCTAATGTCTATGCCCTCACGGTTTTACCTTCTCCTCACCGAGCAGGAAGTACGTCTCAATGTGTCACCTTAACATCATATTTCAAAAACTTTCTTATGTCTCTCAAATTTGACGATTCGGCAACATAACCTACTCTTCGAATTTCCTCAAATTTGAGTCATGCCACATAATCTCAGTCACATGCATCATTTTCATGGAACTTTCTCAAATCAATATCTTTCTAGTTCACATGAGCATATTCCTCAATTTCATTCATATTCGAAACCTTATGCATCTTAAATACAACATTTCATCATATCATTATACCAATCATACACATAAAGTTTCATGCTCAAGGAACTAACATAATCACATCATCATAAATATGCTCGAGGCTCATCATCATAAGTATGCTCTCTTAGCCACCTATCTCATAGTATCTATGCTTTGACCCTTACCGGGCTCAAACTTGTATTTGTGTACGCCAAATTTCCCTGTACAAATGACCGAAATGCCTGAAGTCATTTTACCCGAAAATGAGGATCGGTTCCAGCCATCCTCAAGGGGATGTTTTGATGTTAATAGGGGATTATATGTGTTATGTGTGGTATAGAGAGAAGATCTCATTTTTGAGTTTCGACGCGAAATTACCAAAACGCCCCTATAGCTGTTTGTCATCGTTTTATTGGTCTGTGAGCTTAACTTTACCAAACGATTTTAAATGATGTTTGTTTATTGGCTAAAATTCTGCACTTTAGTGCGAATTACCATTTTGCCCCTAGAACAGTGTAACAGTGAGCCTAATGACGCAATTAAGCAAACCTAAGCAATATTATGCTCTAATTGAAGATTAATTTATTTCAATAATTAATCTAAAGTCAAAATAATTTATTAAGGTTAATTAGGACCTAAGATTGCTTAGTTAAACTCTAAAATGCATTCTTTAATTCAAGATTCCTAGTCATGGAATCTTGAATGTTTTTCCTTCCAATTCCTTAAATTAAGGAATTGTGCCATACCTCATTTGACCAAAAGAATTATTTTAAATTGTTAATCTAGTAAGATCACTCTCCTAATCAAGTCTTGACAACCTTAATTAGCCATTACCTTACCTAAACACTTTCTTACAACTCCTAATCAAAAAGCATAATCAAAGAAACACCTAAACACATCCTTAAACCACAATTATATGAGCAAATCATCCTTCCCCCTTGGCTGAAATGTTGGCCGAATTCATACTCTTCATTTATGTCACATGTGGATTTTGTTTCACTCAAAGAACCATGCCTTAAGCCATACCTTGCCCATGCTTTCAACCATGCTTGCCATGCCTAAGCCCATGCCTTTGTAAGAGATATTTCCTCCCTCTTCCTCCTCCAAGGGAGCTAATTCCCTCCCCAAATCAGCCACAAAGTTTCATTTTTCTATAAATACCAAGCTTGGAAGAACTTGGCTACACTTTAGATCATTTGCCAAGTTTAGTTTTCTTGCACTTTCTTGCATTTTCTCTCAAATTTCTCTTCATCCTGCTTGTCTATTTCCTTCCCTCAAAGATTCCTTCCACCACCACAAACAACCTTGAACCACCACTCCCACACCTCAAACCACCTTTCAAACACTTAATCTTACCATTTCCAAGCTTGCTTTCTCAAGGAAAATCCACCTTCCTTGTGTCCTACCCTTGATCGAATCTTCATTGCCATCCAAGAGAAGATTTTGTCTTCTCATTTCATCAAGGATCCAAGCTTTCTTTCATTTCCTTCAAGACTTCTTTAGGTAGGGGTTTGTGTTCAAGTTTTTACTTGTTTTCCTTAAAAAAAAGTTATAGTTTCTCTTGGTTTCAAATCCTTTTTCCTTTTCCCTTTTCATTTTCGGCTAAGAGGCCTTTTCATAAAGAAAACATGAGCTTGATGATGAGGTTTCAAGATAATGACTTGTTGTTGTCATGTGAGAAACCTCTAAAGCTTGAAACAACTTGGTCTTAGACCATACATGCCTTGATTTTTTTTTTGATAAAGTTTTGTGGTTTTCTTTTCTTTTCCTCTTCATGATTTCGTTTTCCTTTGCTTTGGTTTGAGCAAATTTTGCTAAAAATGTAAAGGTAGATCACAAAAGTTTTGTTAAAGAAAATTAATCACATGATTTCAAAGAGCTCTAAGCTTACCCTTGCCAACCTTAAAGTTGGTTGGCCGTTCTAAGAGTTTTACTCTAGATTGAAGCCCATGAGCAATAAAATAAAGAATATGACTTAGTCCTTGTAGTTTTGTTTAGACAAAATGTTGAACTTGTGTTATTTCCTTAAGCTTAATGATGAAGTTCAAACCTTAAGACTTCTTTTGAAGTCTAGGTGCTAAGAACTCTAAAACTTGCCTTATGATACATAATGGGTTGAGGTTTATGTTCCCTAAAAGTCTTGTAAGAGCCCTAGTTAAGATAAAAGTAAGTTGCATTCATGTTTAAATTTATGTCTTGCATCTCATGTTTATTTTGATGCCATCACTAATTTCACAAGAATAAATGAATGAACTTGCATTATCATATTTAAATTCCCAAGCTTGTATTTCATGTTTATATTTCAAGTCATCACTTAATCCTTAAAGATAATAATGTAGTTGCATCTCATATTTATTTTATGCTCTCACTTTACTTTCTAATGAAGAGTAAAATAAAGTGCATAGCATGTTTAAGATTATGTCATCACCTAAATATTCTAGAGCTCAAAGGCTTGCCCTAAGTATCCTAAAAAGGGAACTCTAGTAAAAAATGGATGAGTTTTAGTATGATTTCAATAATGGTTTGTTTTTGTTAAATGCATGAATGATTTCAGGAAAATGTTGGAAAACTATTTTATGAGGTCTATGTTTAAATAGTTTGGAATGTGTCAAAAATCATGTTTTCTCAAATTTGGTTCTGGTAATCAATTACTAGCCATGTAATCGATTACCAAAGGTTTCAAGGACTTTTGGTTTTGGTAATTGATTATAGAGGCAATGTAATCGATTACACTCTTCATGCCCAGAACCTTCAAACCCTGTAATCGATTACCTGATAGTGTAATCATTACCCCTATGTTCTATTTTTAAAACGGTAACCAGTAATCGATTACCATCCTATGTAATCGATTACCCGGTTGTTAACCCATAATGAATTTGGTTCCTGGTAATCGATTACTAGGTACATGTAATCGATTACCAGAACACCTTTTGCTCCTGAAAATGTCCCAGAGAAAACTAGCAACTTATATGCATTTCAACTCAAGAGATTATGTGATTTTATGGGCTTATGATTTCGGTTCTGCCCTCTATGTTTGGCTACTGTATAAATGCTGTTCTAAGGTGTTAAAATGTGTAAAATTATGTTTGAGTGAGCAAGGATCGATTTAGAGAAGTTAGAAAAGAATAAGTAACTTGAAAGGATTAGAAATGAGAATTCTAGAACACCTTAATGCATAAAAATGCAAATCTGTTCCAGCATGATTAAATCAAGGATAAATGGTTCATAATCAGTAAGACATGTATAAACTCCCTTAAAATATTAGGTACTAATTTCTAAGTTTAAGGTGATGATAAGAACTTAAAATAGGAATTCTAGCACTCTTAGACATGGCAAAACATAATTCTTCCAGCATAGTTAGAGAGGAAAGATGGTTTATAACTTAGATAACATGCCTAGGAATCCCTCATAATTGATTTAGGAATTGATTATGGATCCTTAGGCGAAGACGGATCTTAAAAAGGGTCACGGAGAGATTCTAGAGCCCCGTAAGCATATGATATTTTTCCCCTTTCATGTGAGTGCTCTTTGGAATTTTAGTGAGTTCAAATCTTAGAGAAAAGTTTAAGTGTTAACCTCTTGAGGGTAATAAAGATGCAAATACAAGTTTAAGGCCCGTAAATCAAAGCATAGATACTATGAGATAGGTGGCCGAGAGATAATTATGATGATGAACCTCTAGCATATTTATGATGATGTGATTATGTTAGTTCCTTGAGCATGAAACTTTATGTGTATGATGTGGTATGTCACGTTTAAAATGCATGAGAATATGAAATGTGAATGAAGGATATGTTATATGAGGTTCTAAGGTTGTATGCTCATGTTGCATCCATAAAAGATATGATAATGTAGAAATGATCCCATTATGACTTCCCGAGTTAAGGGTTGTAGGGGTTATCCAAGAAAGAAATATGATTCCCCCTCTTTACCCCGTATAAATCTAGCGATGGCTAGTTAGGATGAGCTCATTCCTAGGCGATAGGTGATTAGGAGTTTTGGTGACCATGATAAAATCGCCGGCCGGCATGTTGGGTGGATTTTGGTGACCATGATGAGGGTGGAAAAATGGAAAAGTTATGAAAGGAACTCACGGAGTTCAAGTATGAAAAAGTAAAAGACGTACATGCATATGTTTCATTGATGCTTGATTAAGTGATATGTGTTATCTACGTGTACTGTCATGCTCAAGTATTGCCATGCATACATAAAATATCTGCTACATTCATACCATCAAGACTCATGCTAAAAGGAACCCACTTTGGATAATAGGATTTGAGAAACTAAAATTGAATTTATGCATGTATACCTCTTTCATAATGAAACCAAAGTGGCTGGGTGGCGACGATGACACTTGTGTTAAAGTCGGGAGCCCTCCTGAGAATCTTGTATAAGTATCTCACCTTTTGTCTTCCCTTCTGTGTCGTCTCCAGATGGGATTGATGGGATGTTCGTGATTTCCTTGAAGCGCAAGTGTAGGAGTTACGCACATCGATAGAAGATGCAATGGAAACTTGAAGACTAGTCTAGCCTGTTTATGATTATGTTTAGCATTAGTTAACCTTGTTTGATGTATCTAGTATCTTGAGGTGTCCTTATATTTATAAGGGCATCGTTATTTTGTTATGATTATAATATAATACTACAAGTTATGTTGTGTTTATTCTATGGTTTATGTATGACTGTTATGGTGATGTATACTTGGATGTATGTTTCTTGTTTAGTAGTCAATCCCTATGCGCATGCGCGGCTCATTTTAAGTCTTAAGTTCAAAAAGAAAAATTTAGCCGAATTTTTAGTACTTGTATTTTAAAGAAAAGCCAAGTCAAGTTTGAAACGAAGACGTAACCGCTGATAACTAGCCAAATGCGACTCAGCGTATTAGGTGAAAGTTAGGGTGTTACAATTTGCATCTTTGTTACCCTCAAGAGGTTAACACTTAAACTTTTCTCTAAGATTTGAACTCACCAAAATTCCAAACAGCACTTCACATAAAAGGAGATCATATGCTTAGGGGCTTTAAATCTCCGTTGGTGACCCTTTTTAGATCCATCTTCGCCTAAAGCTCCATAATCAATTCTTAAACCAATTATGAGGGATTCCTAGGCATGTTCTCTAAGTTATAAACCATTTTCCTCAATCTCAACTATGCTGGAACAAAATTATGTTTTGCCATGTCTAAGAGTGATAGAATTCCCATTTCAAGTTCTTATCATCACCTTAAGCTTAGAAATCAACACCTAATCATTTATGAAGGGATTTTGTACATGTCTTACTAATTATGAGTCATTTATCCTTGAATCAATCATGCTAGAACAGATTTGCATTTTTATGCATTAAGGTGTTCTAGAATTTTCATCTCTAATCCCTTTCAAGTTACTTATTCTTTTCTAACTTTTCTAAATTGATCCTTGCTTCACTCAAACATAATTTTACACATTTTAACACCT
This sequence comes from Dalbergia oliveri, assembly GCA_030441495.1. NCBI lineage: Eukaryota > Viridiplantae > Streptophyta > Magnoliopsida > Fabales > Fabaceae > Dalbergia > Dalbergia oliveri. The sequence goes on from JAMLFY010000027.1 coordinate 448,251, forward strand.
TAGAACAGCATTTATACAGTAGCCAAACATAGATTTGAAATCATGAGCCCATAAAATCACATAATCTCTTGAGTTGAAATGCATATAAGTTGCTAGTTTTCTCTTGGGACATTTTCAACAAAGGCGTTTTGGTAATCGATTACATGTTCCTAGTAATCAATTACAGGAGCTAAATTCATTCTGGTTCAAAACAACCAATAATGGATACATAGATGGTAATCGATTACTTGGGTTAAGTCTATTTCAGAAAAATGAAGAACATAGGGGTAATCGATTACAATATCAGTAATCAATTCCAGGTTTCAATGAGGTTCTAGGCATGAAAGCCCATAATGGATTACATGCCTCTAGTAATGGACCCAAGAACCAAAAGTCCTTGAAAAACCTTCTGGTAATCGATTACATGGATGGTAATCGATTACCAGAACCTCAAATTTGAGAAAACATGATTTTTGACACATTCCAAACTATTTAAACACCTTGAGACCTCATAAAACAGTTTTCCAACATTTCCTGAAATCATTCATGCATTTTACAAAAACAAACCATTATTGAAATCATACTAAAACTCATCCATTTCTTTTTTACTAGAGTTCCCTTTTTAGGATACTTAGGGCAAGTCTTTGAGCTCTAGAATATTTAGGTGATAACATAATCTTAAACATGCTATGCACTTTATTTTACTCTTCATTAGAAAGTAAAGTGAGAGCATAAAATAAATATGAGATGCAACTTCATTATTATCTTTAAGGATTAAGTAATGACTTGAAATATAAACATGAGATGCAAGCTTGGGAATTTAAATATGGTAATGCAAGTTCATTCATTTATTCTTGTGAAATTAGTGATGGCATCAAAATAAACATGAGATGCAAGACATAAATTTAAACATGAATGCAACTTATTTTATCTTAACTGAGAGCTCTTACAAGACTTTTAGAGGAACATAAACCTCAATCATTATGTATCATAAGGCAAGCTTTAGAGTTCTTAGCACCTAGGCTTCAAAAGAAGTCTTAAGGTTTGAACTTCATCATCAAGCTTAAGGAAATGGACACAAAGTTCAACACTTTGTCTAAACAAAACTACAAGGACTAAGTCATATTCTTTATTTTATTGCTCATGGGCTTTAATCTAGAGTAAAACTCTTAGAACGCCGACCAACTTCAAGGTTGGCAAGGGTAAGCTTAGAGCTCTTTGAAATCATGTGATTAATTTTCTAACAAAACTTTTGTGATCTACCTTTACATTTTTAGCAAACTTTGCTCAAACCAAAGCAAAGGAAAATGAAATCATGAAGAGGAAAAGAAAAGAAAACCACAAAACTTTATCAAGGAAAGAAAAAATCAAGGCATGTATGGTCCAAGACCAAATTGTTTCAAGCTTTAGAGGTTTCTCACATGACAACAACAAGTCATTATCTTGAAACCTCATCATCAAGCTCATGTTTTCTTTGTGAAAGGGCCTCTTAGCTGAAAATGAAACGAGGGAAGGAAAAAGGATTTGAAACCAAGAGAAACTATAACTTTTCTTTAAGGAAGACAAGTAAAAACTTGAACATAAACCCCTACCTAGAAAAGTCTTGAAGAGAGGAAGGAAAGCTTCTTGAGAGGAAAAAGAAGGAAATCCTTCTTGAAACCTTGCTGGAAACTGGCCAAGGAGAGGGAAAAGAAGCTCTTTGTGTTTGGGAAGAAAGCTTGAAGTTTGCTCAAGTGTGTAAAGGATTCTAAGGGCTTTCAAGCTAGTGTATTTATAGAAGATGGAGAGCTCATGGATGGCCTTTGAGGGGGATGAAGTGGCCGGCCAAGTAAGGAGGGAAGAGAAGAAATATCTCTTTGATTGGTATGGTGGAGAGCATGGGCAAGGCATGGTGAGGTATGGGTTTGGGTATGGCCTAAGCATGGGCTTGGAGTGCAACAAAAATCAACATGTGGCACCATTTTAGGGGAATTTTTGTAACGCCCCAACTTTTCTATCATTTAGAAATTCCAATTACCCTAGGTAATTCTTATATAAATTGGAGACTGAACAATCCTCAATAGAGGAACATAACATTAGAAAAAGTTAGCATTCCTCAAGAGTCACAAGCCCAAAATTTCTACACGTGTAAAATGACCAAAATGCCCTGAGGTTATTACTCAGAAAATGATTCGTGGGCCCCATCCTCAAGGGGGATGTTCTGAAATAATAAGGGATTGTTTGTGTTATGTGTGTTAATAGAGAAGAATCTCAATTTTGAGTTTCGACGCGTGAAATGACCAAAACGCCCTCCGCTGTTTAACTCCAATTTGCGTGCCGACTGAGCCGAACCTCACTAAAATGTTTTAAAAGGTGTTTTTAAGCTATGATTAACCATTGGTTAAGTTCGGATAGCCCGGAATTTTTGAGTAAAGACGATTTTGCCCTCTCTTTGTAAGTTTTGCAAATTTTGAGATTTTTGATTCGTCTAGCAAAACCTAAGCAATATTAGGCTCAAATTAAAGCTTATTAAATTCTAATTCTTAATCTAGAGTCAAAATTATTTATTTAAATTGATTAGAACCTAAAATTGCTTAAAAACACCCAAATTGCTTACTAATTCACCTAAGCCCTTAATTGCAAATTCTCTAATTTGCAAAGATACCTTACCTACACCTAAATAATGCATGGAACACACAAATTTCTCTTCCTTGGGCTATAATGCATGAAATTATATGGCCTAATATGCATCAGAAAAATTTGTCAAACTTGGCACAAAACTCAAGGTATGAAAACAAGGAATCATGTTTCATGATTCCATGTTTTAAGCCACCAAACAAGATGATTTTTCCTTCCTTGTTTCCTCCTCAAATTTAGTCAGATTTTCCTCCTCCTCTTGTCCATACATGAGCTTGAATTCTTCTATAAATAGGCATGCTTAAGGAGTCTTAGATGCTTGCTCAAAATTGTACACATTTCTAGTTTTTCCAAGCACCAAAAGCTCTCATTTCCTCCTCCTCTTGGCTGAATTCTTTCTTCAAGTTTTCAAGAACATTTTCTTCCATTTCACTCAAAGAAACCAAGTTCTCTTCCTTTCCTTCAAATCAGATTAGGTAGGGAGTTGTTTCTAAGTTCATTTTATGCTATGACAAGTTATGTTTCTAGCTCAAAAATGATGATTTCATGGACTTTCTTCTAGCTCTCAATTTCAGTTTTGTTTTCCCTTTTCTTTTAAAAACATTTCAGCCTTATGGCCTAGATTATGATGAGACCATGGTTTGATGATGAGTTCTTGAGTGTTGGTTGCAAAGCCTTCACAAGTTAGACCTCTAAAACTTGAAGGTTTCACTAGTTTTTAAAGCTTTACAATTTCGGTTTTTCTTTCTTTATTTTTCTTTAATGATTTCAGCCAAATGGCCTAAGAAGGAATATGATGATAGCTTGATGATGAGGACCTTGAGTGTTGGTTGTAAATCCATCACAAGTTAGGCCTTTAAAGCTTGAAAATTCCACTTGATGCAAAACTTTAAAGAATGATGTTTTTATGATGTAAAAATAAAGATCTTGAGTTTAGAACTTGAAAGATGTATTTTTCACTTTGTCTTGCTAAGATATATTGGGTTGAATTTATATTTCTCTAAAGTCTTGGAAGAGCTCTAGTAAAGAAATAAAAGGAACTTGCATCCATGTTTAAGTTTATGCCTTGCATAACCATGTTTACTTTTAATGTCATCACTAAATTCTCAAGAATAAATAAATGAACTTGCATATCTCATGTTTAAATTTCCAAGCTTGCATTTCATGTTTATATTTCAAGTTGTCACTTAATCTATAAAGATAATAAAGAGGTTGCATCTCATATTTATTTTATGCTCTCACTTTATTTTATAATGGCTAAAAGAATCAACGCATGACATGTTTATTTTATTCATCACCAAAGATCCTAGAGCTCAAAGACTTGCCCAAGTATCACAAGCAAAGTTGGAAAATGGTAGTATCACTTTCAATTTCCTTAAGATTATTGGAGTTAAAGAATTCATTCTTTAAGAAGTCTTGAGTTTGGAGCTTAATAAGATGTAATAAGAATTCTCTTCTCCCTTCCGGTCCAATGCGGACTACCGCGCTCCGGTTTCTTAAGATCTTCTTTCCTCCATTGGTTCAGTGCGGCTACGGGCATTTCTTGCATATCATGTTTATAATTCCAAGTTATCACCTTATAAAGACAAGATTAAAATGAGGTTGCATAGCATGTTTATGATTCTAGTTATCACCTAAATCTCTAAAGCTCAAGACTTGCTCCTTTTATCTTAAGTGAAAATTGTAATCGTAAACTCTTTCAATGAATAAATCGGCCTCATGATTAAGGTAGGCCTAAAGTGATTTTAAATAAGCTACTGGTTTAGTTCTAAAATTTCTTTCAAGAATAACAAAAAGAATTAGTTTTTAAAAGAGTTTTAAGGCCTTGAAAATATTTTACGGGATACTAGTATCTTACTTGTACTTAAAATGTGATTTGATGCAATTATATGAGGTTCATGATTCAGCCACTGATCTAAGTTTAGTACTACTGTATGATGATGGTTTAATATGTTTGAAGTTGTGATAATCATGGTTTATTACTAAGGAACGATTCTATGCATGTTAGAAATAAAACTAGCTTCCAAAAAACGTAAAAGCAAGATTTCTAGAACTCTAGAAAATGAAATTTATGCATTATCAGAACCTTTAGCAGCCCTAAGAACCAGGTTCTATTATGTTTAGATAAGAGAGAATGATTCATAATTGGTTTAGTAATTAATTTTAGCACCATAAGGAAAGTGGTAACGAGAAAGGGTTAAAAATGCAACTTGCACATAAAGCCTTAATATAACTTGCTGCCTATGCTGTCCCATATAGTTTAATAATATTCTTAAGGCTTATAATTAATGGTAATGATGATAATGAATCCTTTAGATGCATGATTAATTAGTTTGATAATTGAGATTACTAATTCTAAAGTTTCGGTTGTTAGACAGTTTTCGGTAAGAATTTATGATGATGGTTCTTTGAAGTTTGAAATGATAAGTCTATGTAGTGATTTGATGCTTATTAAGTATTTGATATCATTGAATGACTTCATAGTTTGCATGATATAGTTGCTATTGCAAACAATGAGAATGTTTATGCATCCTAATGATTATGAATTAGAGTTGTATTATGATATAACATGCAAAGACTTAAAGGTGACTTAAAATATATGAGGAAATGATCCTTTGGACCCATCAGACTATAGGTGGTGAAAAGGTGATCCTAAAATGATCCTTTGGACCCAAATCATATGGCGGTGAAAAGGTGATTCTTGCCCCCAGTCCGTTCTCTCAAAAGGGTAGAGATGGAATTTTACTTATCAAAAGGGATAAGTATATGCTAGTGACGACTAGTAAGGTATGAGCTCATAACCTAGATTACTCCCAAAAGGGTGGAGTATAGGGTGGCCCAGGAAAATGATGATGAAAGTAACTTTAAGTCACCTAAGAAACTAAGTAAATGCATTATGTGAATATGATATTCTGCATAGTATTTATGAGATGATGATGAGAAATATGATGTTCTTCTATGCATAGTATTATGAAATGATGATGAGGAATATGATGTGATTTTATGCATAACTATGTTATTATATATGAAAGGAAAAGTTCATTATAAACATGACATGCTAAGTTTATGATGCATTATAAGACGCATGATTAAAACGACGAACCTCGGTAAAGTATATTTCAAACTTAATAAATCAATCTTAGCATGCTCACTATTTCATAATAACCCAGAGGTTCCTGGGGACGATGATGATGACACGATGCATATGAGGTGAGTATTCCTGAGATTCTTATAAAAGTTTTTCACTCCCTCTTCTCTTCTTTCCATCTCGTCTTAGAAAGTGATGGTGATGTTCGTGATTTGGTTGATGCTCTCACCTGGTAGATGTACTTGATTTGGTGAACAAGCTTATTATCCTTGAGAACGTCTTGCTAAACTTTCACGTAACTTGGATATCTATCCCTATCCTTGAGTGTTATTACTAGGTGCCATTAATGGATGTCCTTCCATCCATATATTATTTATATTTTGTTAGATTGCCTACACCTAGTCTTATTCTGTTGGTAGGCAAACTATCTATATGTTATGTAATTATGGATGTTATATGATGGAGCCAATATGATGTGTTTTTCATGCTATATTCTGCACGTTATTCGCTTTATTTCGATTATTGTTCACGTTATGTGCGGCTCACGTTTTCAATTATGTTTTAAAAAAAAATGGCTCGTAATTTCACTAAGTATTTTCAAAGTATGATGAAAGAACTGAAGCAAAGAATAAAGTCTAGTAATTAATTCAGGATACAACCTAGGTGTATTGGGTTAATTATTAGGGTGTTACAATTTCGGCCAACACAGCAGCCAAGGGGGAAGGAATTTTGTTCATGTAATTGTGGTTTAAGGATATGTTTAAGTGTTCCTTTGATTAAGATTTTGATTAGGAGTTTGTAAGAAGGTGTTTAGGTGAGGTAATTGGGCTAGTAGGAAGGTCAAGACTTGATTAGGAGGGTAATCTTACAAGATTAGTAATTTAAAATAATTATTTTGGTCAAATGAGGTATGGCACAATTCCTTAATTTAAGGAATTGGAGATAAAATACTATTCAAGATTCCATGACTAAGAATCTTGAATTAAATGCAATTAGAGTTTATCTAAGCAATCTTAGGTTCTAATTAACCTTAACAAATCATTTTGACTCTAGATTAATTATCAAAATAAATTAATCTTCGATTAGAGCCTAATATTGCTTAGGTTTGTTAATTGCGTCATTAGGCTCACTGTACACTATTTTAGGGGCAAAATGGTAATTTTGTCCTAAAGCCCGAACCTGAGCTTAAGCTAAACATCAAACATTACTTAAAACATCATTCTAAACTTCTGGAAAAATCCAGCTCAAACGGCACCTTTTAGTAGAACACAGTAGGGTATTGGTCATTTTGAGCCGAAAGTTTAGAAACAAGATTTTCACCTTGAATATCATTCATAACAACATAATCCCTTTAAACATTGAGTTGACCCATTCGAGGGTTGCGGAGGCAGCTCCTTGAATTAGGATAAAAGTAACCTGGGGCATTTTGGTCATTGTACTCAACAGCAGAAATAGGGGCGTCGTTACTCCCTCCTTAAAAGAATTTCGTCCTCGAAATTCATTACCTTAGAAAAGCTTGGGATACTTCGTCCGCATCTCGGATTCCAACTCCATGTGTACTCCGTCTTGTCTCGTCCCCACGTGACTTTCACCAAAGGAACGGACTTATTCCTCAACTGCTTGACACCGTCCACGATCCTCATTGGTGGGATTAAAGTTAGGTCCTCCCTTAATGTACATGCTCTGGCACTAACACATGGCTAGGGTCGATTGATATTCTGAGTTGGGAGACGTGAAAGACGTCATGAAGATTTGACAAATTTGGAGGTAAGGCTATTTTAAGCAATTGTCCCGACTCTGAAGGATCTCAAAGGTCAAGAAATTGGGACTCAATTTCTTGACTTTCATGGCTTTACCTATTCCTATAGTGGGGGTAATCCTCAGAAACATGCTCACCTTCTTGGAACTCTAATGGCTTTCGCCTTGTCCGCATAGCTCTTTTGTCGGCTTTGAGGTCAAGATCCTATCCTTGATCATTCTTATTTGCTCCGTGGTTTCCCTCACTACATCTGGTCCCAAAACACTTTGTTCTCCAAGATCATGCCTACACAAAGGTGACTAGCACTTTCTTCCATACAAGGCCTCGTATGCCATATGCAATACTCGCATGATAACTGTTGTTATATGCGAACTCGATAAGGGGCTTACCTACAACTCCTTTTTCTATCCAAAACACATGCCCTTAGCATATCTTCCAAGGTTTGGATAGTTCTTTGAATTGTCCATCTGTTTGAGGTGGTAAGCCGTGCTTAAACATAGCTTTGAACCAAATGCCTTTTGAAAGGCTCCCCAAAAATGCGACGTAAACCAAGATCTCGATCCGAGATTATCGTCGATGGAACTCTATGTAACCTCATTATCTCTTGGATGTATAGCTGGGCAAACTCTCTAGGGAAAAGGTTATCTTGATAGGTAGGAAATGGGCCGACTTGGTTAACCTGTCCACTATTACCCAAATAGCGTCATGGGCTTGGTTAAAGGTAGGCTCCCACTTCCATTCGGGATAGGCAAGGGTTGCAACATCCCTGAAGGTTTTTGGTGCTCAATCTTCACTTTTGACAGACTAACACTTACTAACAGGCTACTACATCCTTTTTCAATACGGGCCACAAACATCTTTTAAAATCCTGATACATCTTGGTTGCACAGGATGGATGGTGAAGTGGCTTTTATGGGCCTCCTCAAGATACTTTCTTGGAGGTCACCATCTTGCGGTACACAATCTGCCCTCGAACCTCACAAACCATCTATCCCTTTGCTCAAAACCCTTAAGCTTTCTAGCCTTTACCGCCTCGAGGTCTCCCTAAACCCCTTTATTTAAACCCACTTGTTCCTGTAAGATGACACATCTTCACACTCTTTATAATTGACATCGCCAAATTCATATCCCTAAACTTTCTATAAGCTCATCTTCCTTGACCATCATGTGGGATAAGCGTAATGATTTTCGACTCAAGGCATCGCGACCACATTGGCCTTGCCGGGGTGGTAAGTTAAGCCAAAATCATAGTCCTTTAGAAACTCCATCCACCTTCTTTGCCTCATGTTTAACTCCTTTTGATCAAAGAGATGCTTAAGACTCTTATGATCGAGAAAACTTCAAACCTTACTCCATACAAGTGATGCCTCCAAATCTTCAAGGCAAACACTATGGCGGCTAACTCTAGGTCATGGGTAGGGTAGTTAACCTCGTGAGGCTTGAGTTGTCTAGACACATAGGCTATACTGCCTATTTTGCATCACACACAGCCTAAACCTTTCCCCAAAGCGTCACATTATACCTTAGAAAGGTACATCGAGGTCGGGCAAAATCAAAAACTGGGTAGAAGGTCAACCTTTCCTTTAACTCTTGGAAGCTCTTTTCGACGGGTCCATGAAAATGGGGTGTTTCCTAGTTAGCTTGGTTAGGGAAGGGCAATCTGGGAAAATCCTTTAATAAACCTATGGTAATAGCCTGTTAAACCCAAAAAGCTCAGTATTTCCGATACGATGGTCGGTCTATCCCAATTCATTACGGCTTCTATCTTACTAGGGTCAACGCTATCCTCCTTTTGATACTACATGTCCCAAAAACTTCACTTCCTCCAACCAGAATTCACACTTCAGAGAGCTTAGCATACAACTTCTTCTCTTTCAACACCTCTAAAACTAACCTTAGGTGACTAAGCTCCTCGTGAGTCTTCGAATAGATGAGTATATCATCTATGAAAACAACCACGAACTTGTCTAAATAGGGTCTAAAGATCCTATTCATATAGTCCATGAACACAGCGGGTGCATTCGTAGATCCAAAAGACATCACGGCAAACTCAAAGTGTCCGTACCGTGTCCTAAAAGGACTTTAGGTATATCCTCATCTCTTACTCGAGGCATCCCGACCTCAAATCAATCTTGGAGAATACCACCGCTCCTTTCAACTAGTCCATGGGATCATCAATCCTAGGCAAAGGGTATTTATTTTTCCTGTTACACAATTCAATTGCCTATAATCTATACATAATCTCATGCTCCCATCCTTTTTCTTAACAAACAAAGGGGCTCCCCAGTGAGGCACTAGGTCTAATAAAACCTTCTCTTAACAGCTCCTCCAATTGGGTTTTCAATTCCTTTAACTCCAAGGGTGACATCCTATACGGGGTATCGAGATAGGTCCTATACGGGGGCTCTGAGAGGAACTTGAGTATCTCATCAGAAAATACCTCGAGGTACTCTTTCCAGGAATGTTATCTATGTTCTACTCAAAGTCTACTTCGCTAGTGGCTAGAAGGACATATCCCTTAGTTTCCTCCCCACTCCAGAAGTCATCTACGGCATTCACATAAAGTTTCAAGGTTTGACTAGTCTTGCTAAGGGATGACGAAAATAACGGATTTGTATAGTCTAACAACACATGGTTAGCATAAAGCCAATCTATGCCAAGAATTATCCCTATGTCTTTCAAAGGTAAACAAATCAAATCTATGACAAAGGATCTATTTTCAACGGTAAGATGGCAATTTAAACAACGTTGCAAGTATGTAGGGCGATTGTGGGAGTAAAAACAATGAGATCAAAAGGAAGCTTAGAAACTTTCAAATTTAGAGACTCGACACTAGCATGTGAGATAAAGAATGAGTAGCACAGAGTCATATAGCAGAATTAAGGTTCTACCATTTAGTTCGCACTTACCTTCAATGAGGTCGTTGGATCCGTTCGCATCCTCCGCGTTGAGGGTAAAGACCCATCCTTGGTGTTGCGGTCGGGGATTCCTGACTTGACGACCCTTCATTGCTTTCTGGCAATCCTCGCATAGTGCCGAGCTTGCCACACTTGAAGCATACTCCTTGCCCGGCTAGGCGGGACGATGCCCATGATTCTTTCCACAATGGGGGCACTCCACGGCTTGTGGGGTTCGGGAGGCGAGGGGCTCCTTGGGGTGCCTTGTTCTTGTTCCCATGGGCCCTCCTTGTTGATTATTGTTGATGTTGTTGCAAGGACCGCTCACTCCTCCTTGATGGTTGCGGTTCCCTCGGCCGTTGGGGTTGAACGGCGGCCTCGGGTGTTGCCGGGGCGGTTGGTAGTTGGGTCCTCTTTGTTGTTGTTGTTGTTGGTGCTTGAACTGTTGGATTGGTAGGGATGGTAATGGTTCCTTGGTTGAGTTGATTTGACGGCTTGAACTTTGGGGCTTGAGGTCCCAAACCACGGGGACGATCCGCCCTCGCGGCACTTATCTTCTTGTGCCCTTGTTTGATGATCCGGCACTTGTTGACTAGGGTCGGGAAGTCCCAATCTCCATGTGTGCCACAAGCAGTTAAGTTCGACCCTCAAACGGGCCTCAAACTTAACGCACTTCCAAACCTCGTCGGGGTTCCCTTTGGAAAACCTAGAGAACTTGATCAACTCTTCAAACCTTGCTGTGTATTGGGCGACGGACATTCCACCTTGGTCCAGCTGCATGAACTCAATGTCCTGGCGTTCTTAAGACTCTAGGAAATACTTCTCATAGAAGTACGTCTTAAACGCTCCCAATTGATATGCGTGTCACAACGTACCACTCAGGGCACCAATTTTAATTCTAGCTAAAATTGGAAAACCTTTTTTAATGTATAAACTGGTCCTTTTCTAAAAAAGTCTGAGGTTTAGGAGTCTAATTATGATTAGGGAAGGGTGGAAACTTAATCCTACACCCTAATACATCCATATAAATACGTTACCTCCAAGCTCATTATGCAAATTTATTAAACTTTAATAATATTTAGTTTTTCCCAAAGTAATCATAATTATGTACAGAAATAAAATAAAATAAGATAAAATTGAAGTAAGGAATAAAAATTAAATGAGAACGCAATTTAATGAAAAATTAATTTTGGCTTGATAGTTGTTGGCTACGCAACGTATCCTCAGTGAATGGAACTAAAGCCACGTCCTGTAGAAAATGATTCTGTGTTGATAGATTTTAATTAAAAGAAAATAAAGATGTGATTATTTTTTAATTGTGAAAAGGATTTTATGAAGAAATTAAGATCCACTTTTGCAGGATTTAGATAGCGTGAACTATACAATAAACCCTTACATCCTTATGAAACTTAAGGATGATAAATCATACATCAAAATCATAAGTTGTTGTGGATTGAATATTATATTATTTTTTACAAGCTCTAATTTTAACAAAATTAATTCAAAGATATAAACACACAATTTAATTTGAGCAAAATACATAAGCATACACAATAATTAAAAATTAAAATGAACACAATGATAATATTTATTTAAACACACAACACATACAAATAATTAAACTAAAAAGACAAAATTAATTTATAAACACAATTACTCAATTAATTTTAGCAAGACACATAAACATATGAGATGATTAAGCTAAATAAAACACGTAAGCATACACAACAATTAAACTACAAAAAAGGATACAATTACACAATTTACCTAAACACACAACACATAAACATATAAAATGATTAAACTAAAAAAACTAATTATTTTATTTTATTTTTAAAATCAATTCACTCAAAATCAAAGAAATAATTAAATCACTATTTTTATTTTCTTTTTCTTTTTCACATAATGAAATTACTTATAAAAATAATGTATTTAATTCTGCTTGAATGATTTAACATGTCGCAAACTCTCTCTTTTTTTTATAAAATAAAATACTCAAATAAGATAACAATAATAATATTTTCCCTAACTCTATTCCTCCCATACACACTTACATCAAAATAACAAAATAATAATAATAATACTACCCTTAATTGTGGTTTAATGATGTGTTTAGGTGTGTCTTTGATTAGGCTTTTGATTAAGCATTTGTAAGCAAGTGTTTAGGTGATAAAATGACTAATTAAGGTGGTTCAAGACTTGATAAAGGAGTGGTCATACTAAATTAGAGAATTAAAACCATACTTTAGTCAAATCAAATCATAGACACAATTCCATGATTTAAGGAATTGAGAAAGAAATACTATTCATGAAAATGTGACATAATGTCTTAAATTCAAGAATAGGATTTTGAACTTCTCTAAGCAATCTTAGGTTCTAATTAACCTTGATTAATTATTTTAACTCTAGATTAGTAATTAGAATTTACTAATATTTAATTAGAGCCTAATATTGCTTAGGTTTTACTCATCGTATCATTTGGCAAGAATGCACTTAGCTAGGGGTAAAACGGTAATTTTTCACTAAACTACCCGGGCCACCCGGCTTATCCCGACATAAAACATTACTTAAAAAACATCATTTAAAACCTTTTGGTGAAGTTTGGTTCAATCAACAGTGAAAGAGGCAAACGCACAGGCATTTTGATAATTTTGCGCGTCGAACTTAAAAATGAGATTCTTCTCTTTTACCACACATAACATACACAAACCCCTATCATTACAAAAAAATCCCTCGAGGATGGCGGAACCGATCCTCATTTGGGTAAAATGACCTCAGGGATATTTCGGTCATTTGTACACGGGAAATGAGGGCACATTACTCTCCCTCCTTAAAAAGAATTTCGCCCTTGAAATTCGTTATATGAGCACAAACAAAACTACCATCTAGCGCACTTACCTTGGGAGCAAGAGGTGCCTCGGCATTAAGGCGAACACTCGTCCTTGATGTTGAGTCTCGTGACATGAAACTCAACTTCGACGTTGCAATCTCGAATCACTTGACCAGGCTTGCCACATCTAAAGCACGCATTTTGGCCAAAAAGGCAAGGCGGTTCCGTGGTTTTTCCACACTTTGGACAAATGGCAGAGGGTCCATCGAGGTGCATCCACTGGGTCATTCGATCCTTGTGGCGGTCGAAACGGTGGTCTGGTCGGCGGTTTGAACTTCGGGGCTTGTGGGGTAGCTTTTTGGTAACACTCTCGACCTTTGACGCGCTTAGCTTCTTATGCCCATCCTCGATGATGCGGCACTTGTTGACCAGGGTAGGGAAGTCCCTAATCTCCAAGTGAGCCACCACAACATTAACCTCGGCTTTTAATCCAACTTGTACTTGATGCACTTCCAATACTCATCAGGGTTTCCTTGGTACATCCTCGAGAACTTGATAAGCTCTTCGAACTTGGAGGTGTCCTGAGCAACGTTCATGTCTCCTTGTGTCAACTTCATAAACTCGATGTCCTTGGCGTTCCTTAAATTCTGGGAAGTCTTCTCGTAGAAGTGAGCCTTGAACAACTCCAATTGATTCTATCCAGGACTTCTCTAGAAGCCTTTGAGCTCTGGTCCCACCAAAAACCAGCATCTCCTTCTAGCATATAGGTGGCAAAAGTCACCTTCTCTTCCTAGTGCATGGGATCACGGTGAAGATCTTCTCCATGCTCATGATCCACTCTTCGGCTAATTGGGTTCAGGTTCCTTTGAAGGAAGGCGGGTTGGCTTTGCAAAACTCACAAAACGCAGAGGCTGACGATCTTGATCCATTCTCTCCATCATCATCCTCATAGCTCTTGCCACGTCACGAAGTGCTTCGGCGGTCTCGTTGTCTTGGCTCGGGGTCAGAGTCCTGTTCTGTCGTCGTGGTGCCATTGGTTCCTAAACACACAAAGCAACAACCACTGAGGTGATAGTCTCAATACTTCATGCAATGTGAGCTAGTTACCATGGCACACCACTCATACAAGGGTCATGTATCTCCATATAGCTTATCCTAATGATAAAGCACTACACATGACATAACTATCGCATCATGCTTTTAAAGCATGGTCAGTCCAATCCTAAGCTAATAAAAGTGAAACTGATACTAAAATGTAACACCCTAACTTTCACCTCACACGCTCGAGTCGCATTTGGCTAGTTATTAGACGTTACGCCTTTTGTTTTAGAACTTGACTTATCTTTATTTAAAATACGGGTAATAAAATATGACTAAATTTTTCTTTTTGAATTTAA
>JAMLFY010000027.1:463316-482007 GCA_030441495.1 Dalbergia oliveri
TTAGGGCAAATTTGATTTCTATAGCATTGCTTGGGGAAAGTTAGGGTAAAGGTTTGCTTTGAGTCTGACAAGATTTTGATGACTAAAAATAATGTTTTGGTTGGAAAAGGTTATTGTAATCATGGACTTTTTGTTCTCAATGTTTTTGAAATAATGAATGTTTCTAATTCAGCTTATATGATTGACTCCATAGATATTTGGCATGCTAGATTAGGACATGTTAGTATACCATATATTAAGAAAATGCAATATTTGGATATGATTTCTGTCATAACTAGTTCAAATTTAGGTAAATATGAAATATGTACAAAATCAAAATTAACTAAAAAATGATGTCCTTCTGACATAGAAAACTAATTTTTTAGAATTGATTCATTCTGATCTTGTGATTTAAAACAAACTATGACTAGAGGTGGTAAAAAATATTATGTGACTTTTATTGATGATTTTTCTAGATATACTAAAGTTTATTTAATAAGAAATAAAGCTGAAATGTTTGATATGATTTAATCTTATAAAGTTGAAGTTGAAAATCAATTAAGTAGAAAAATAAAAAGAGTTAGATCTAATAGAGGAGGAGAGTATATTTTATTTAATAAGTTTTACGAAAAAGAAGGAATAATACATGAAGTGACTCTACCTTGTTCATCCAAATCTAATGGTGTAGTTGAAAGAAAAAATAGAACATTAAAAGAAATGATGAATGCATTATTAATAAGTTCTAATGCACTTGATAATTTATGGGGAAAAGCAATTTTAACTGGATATCATATACAAAATAGAATACCTTACAGGAAAATAAATAAATCACCTTATGAGACATGGAAAGGATACAAACCAAAACTAAATTACATAAAAGTGTGGGGGTGCTTGATAAAAGTTATGTTACCTGAACCTAAGAGAAAGAAATTAGGATCTAAGACCTCAGATTACATGTTTATTGGATATGCTAAATATAGTGCTGCGATAGATTTTTAGTATTAAAAGTGAAGCTCTTGAACAAAATACAATTATTGAAACAAAAAATGCAGAATTCTTTGAACACATATATCCATTGAAATTAGAGAAATATCTAGTATACCTTCTCAAATTAATCAATATAACACATGAAGATTGGAGAAGAAGTAAAAGACGAAGAGTGGAGAAATCATTTGGAAATGATTTTTATACATATATTGTAGAAAATGATCCAATAACATTTCTGAAGCTATTAACTCACCTAATGAACAATTATGGAGAGATGCAATAAAATCCAAATTGACTCAATTAAAAAATATAATACATGTGTTTTAGTTGCTTTATATTTAATCCTAATGGAACAAAGAAAAATATAAAGCAAGACTTGGTTGCTAAAGGTTTTAGTCAAAAACAAAATGTTGATTATTTTAATACTTTTGCACCAGTAACAAGGGTTGCATTTATACGAGTTCTAATTGTGTTAGCTTCAATTTATAAATTAATTATTCATCAAATGGATGTCAAAACAACTTTCTTAAATGGTGATTTGGAAGAAGAAATATATATGACAAACTGAAGGATGTGTGCAACCTGGACAAGAAAATAAAATATGTAAATTGATTAAATCCCTTTTATGGTTTAAAACAGGCACCCAAACAATGGCATGAAAAATTTGATCAAGTTCTAATTTCTGATGGTTTTTCTTCTATAGAAGTAGATAAATGTGTTTACACTAAATTGTTTGGTGATGATTGTGTGATTATTTATTTATATGTGGATGATATGTTTATATTTGACACTAGTCTTAATGTTGTGATTGAGACAAAGAAGCTTTTTTCATCAAATTTTGATTGAAGGATATAGGCGAAGCTAGTATGATTTTGGGTATTAAAGTCATAAGGAAGTGTGACAATATTATATTGTCACAAGAACAATAAGTGGAGAAACTTCTAAAGAAGTTTGGACATTTTGATGTTAAAACTATGAGTACTCCTTATGATGCTAATGCTCAATTAAAGAAGAATAGGGATGACCCTTGAATCTAGTATGCACAGATTATTGGTAGTCTATTGCATTTGATGAATTTAGCTTAACTGATATAACATATGTTGTGTGTAGATTGAGTAGATATACACATAATCGAAACAATGATCATTGGGCCGCATTGGCTAGATTGATGAAATATCTGAGAGGTACTATGAATTATGGTATGAAGTATAGTGGATTCCCCACTATTAGAAGGATACATTGATGCTAATGGATCACTTTGATGAGATTAAATCCGAGTGGATATAGGTTTACCTTAGGAGGTGGTGCTTACTTGGCAATCAGCCAAGCAAATAATAATTGCAAAGTCCACCATGGAATCAGAGTTCATAGCTCTGAACAAGCCAGGAATGAGGCTGAGTGGTTAAAAAATTTCTTGAGCAATATTCCATTAAGAATAAAGCCTATTCATTATGTGTTACATTACAATAAAGCGTAATAGCTATTACAAATAACAAAACATATAGTTGTAAAAGCAAATACATTAGGTTGAGACATGAAGTGGTAAAGCAACTATTGAAAGATGGAACAATATCCATTGATTATGTGAAGTTGGAGTTAAATCTAGCTGATCCTTTAACTAAGCCTCTTGGAGGAATTTTGTAAGTGCCACATCGAGGGGAATAGGACTTCAGCCAATGTAAAATTAAAAGTGATGGGAACCCAACCTTTGTGAGTAGAGATCCCATGAAAAAGGTTCATATGGATAATAACAAGTCATTTGTTAGTTCTTACTAGCACATTTGATGTCTCTTCCTATGGTGTGAGAAGTGGCTTGTGCTAGGTTGCATTATTGTGAAGGTAAGTTAAATGCTTTTAATGAATTTCATAGCCCTTAATTATGGGTGGTGTATAAAGTGCAGTATACAATTAATGAAAATCACCTATATGAGTGTAAGAGTGGGGCCACTCCTATAAGACAGTGGCTAAGTCTCTAGAGCACTCCTAAATACCAGGCACGTGCATGGCCTAAAAGCACAACATAGCAATAATGGCAATGAATAAGTGGGGGTGTAAATGTGATCAGATAAGATTTTAATTTACATTAAAATGTATTGGTTCATAGAAGTTCTACTTCAATTGCATTGTAATTTAAAGTTCTATCTATCTAGGTCTAGTTCATAGTCCAAAAGACACCAGATTCGATGCATTTACATTCATATTTAACCTAAATATTTTATATTAATTTGATTTTGAAATAAGTGGGGATTGTTATATTATTCCAATCATATTATTCTTATTATTATTTCACAAATCAAATATATTTATGCTTTGAAACTGATTTTCAATTCCAACATACATGTTGACTTTAACGTTATTATTACTATGCTTTGAAATTGATTTTAAATTCCAACGTACATGTACTTGAAAAATCCCATTTGTATATTGGTTCTGTGAATAAAAACCGTTCCTATTATTATTGAACCAAATCTTTTAGTGCTGCCATGAGAGGATTCTTGACCAACCACGTTTAAGTTATTTGACTATGAAGCACTATCACGTAACTCATATTATCCTATTTTCTACACCAAAAAGTCATTCAACAGTTTTTCTATATGACCTTATCACTTTGATCGGTTTTAACTTGATATTCAGTATTCAAAACTTGAGATAGTAGTCAGCTAAAATATCCCATATTATGCATGAAATTTTTTACATGCGGTTCTATTTAACATCTTTGAACAGTTTTGATTCTAATTTTCGACAAAGAAAACAGTCAAAAAATAAACTATAGAGAGTCTCTAATTCTCCTTTCTCGTTCTGCTTATTTTTTTATCTAGTCTTTACAACTTGAATTTTTAGAGTGTTTGGGTAAAATCAAGAGACCAACTTTGCTAGTTTTAGAGATCCCAATATACTGGAAGAGCCATCCTGGAGGAATTTCGACTACACGGAATATTCCTTGAGACTAGTGCTTTTACACACCCAAGGCTTAATTGTTTTGTTTATTTTCTTATTTGTACAGGTACAGGTCGATAATACCTTCATCAACCAAAACAGAGCCAATACCCACGAATTGCAACAAAAACCAAAAACTAAACTCAAAAACAAACAAAGAAAGAAGGAAGAAGTGCCTATCATTGACACCATTGCTGCGCCAGCCCATTGCTCTCCTCCCTCGTTCTTGCCACCTTTATCGAAGCCACTGGCCACCACCAAGTGCCATGAGCTCCGCTGCAGATTCGCTCTAATTGTCACTCATCCACCGCACCTCAGTCCTCTATTTGTCACAAAGTCAGCGCGCCACCGCCATGAGCTCAATTGCACCACCATCGTCCTCTCTTGTCATTGGCCACCATCATCGTCGTGATGAGATGGTGGTGATGATAATGATGAATATGGGAGCGCATTATAGTAACGCGGTGGCACAGAGGAGGCTAGTACCGCTCCATGTGCCGTTCCAGGCCGTCCTGAGTGTTCGATGGGGTGGTGGATCTGGTGCAATGCTAGCACCCCGTGAACTAGTGGATCCATCTGACGATAATGAAGTTCTTGTTGTTTGATGTTGATAGGGTTTTGAGGGGTGGAGGGTGCTTGTTGCTTGACAGGTTCTTCAACAAAGGGTGGACCTTAAGTTTCAATAACAAGATTCAACACTTACCTTTTTCAGTTTACTGCCTTATATGCATCGTTGTTGAAGAAGAAAGATTTGGGAATTGGAAAAGAAATAAAATTAAGGGTAAAAATATAATTTTATTTAACTTTTCTTAATATTATACTATATAGATTAGGTGGTCCCAAAATTTCTTCCCATGAGAACTCACCCAATTTAACCACAAAATAGTTGGCTCAAATAAGAGCTTTTTACACATTTAAAATAAAAAAATAGGATATTATATATCTATCTGGATTTAAAAAGTATTAGGGATATGTCCCGTTTTTTATTATAGAAATCAACGTAAATTGATTTATGTGATAAGCTCAAATTTTGTTTATAAATGGCTTAAGGTGAGGTTAGTTTTTTCTTCCAAAAGAATACGTGAGTGGGAAAGGAGAAAATGTGGAAGATTTAAATTCATGGACTTCAAAAAAAATTACATAGAGTTAGGAGACATCAAAAATCAATTATAAAGGTGAATCTTCTTTATTAATAGTATAGCTTAATAGTATAGATACATAAAATTAAATATTCAACTATCGGGGCATTGAATCTCAATAGCATTTGATCTTGATTTGCAAATGCTATCGATTCAATGCCCCGGAGTTGAATATTAATTTTATATATCTATACTATTAATCTATGCTATTAATAAAAGAGGATTCACTTTTGTTATTGATTTTTGGTGTCTCCTAGTTGTTACAACATACTCGAAGGGCTCCATAACAAAATGACAACAAAATTTAAAAAAATTGAGTCGCCACCAATTTTAATTTTGGAAAAATTGAAAAACCTTTGATTACAAAACTAGTCTTTTGAAAAGATTTCATTCCAGGTATAACACCCTAATATTTAACTCAACACGCTAGGACGTATTTAAGTTAATTATTAGTTATTACTCTTTTGTTCCAATTCTTAATTTAAACTCTTGAAAACACTTTAATGAAATTATAGGTAAATTTTTTTAAAAACAAAATGTGAGCCGTGCGTACTAAGTAAAACCCATTATCTGTCTCGCATATATAGAGGAGAAATAAAAATGAATCACATGCGTGCACAACAATCATATAAATATAACCATATCATCATATATAATTATAGTATAATTATTAACCATTCCACATCACTCACCAAAATACACTACTAAAAGGGTATTATGCCCACCAATAAGGTTAGGCTAGGTGTAGCCATCCAAAAGACATAAAAAGTATATGAACTAAAACAACCTACTAAAATATCTCCTCCCACTAATCTTACTGGATATGCCTAGAGTAGATAACCTCTAACAAAAATATCAAAAGAATGATTCTTTCAACGAGATATTAACAAGCATTCCAAGAAGTCCACCATCAACACCTACTAATGACGCTCTTGAGAAGGAGGAAGGTATCCGAGCACACAAGCAAGGTTGGTAGGAGTAGTAAGACAACCCACAAAACAATAAGACTGGTTGGTAGGATCGAAGTGCATCTCCCAGATGGGAGCATCAATGTAACACCCTAATAATTAACCCAATACACCTAGGATTGATTAATTACTA
Source organism: Dalbergia oliveri (assembly GCA_030441495.1). NCBI lineage: Eukaryota > Viridiplantae > Streptophyta > Magnoliopsida > Fabales > Fabaceae > Dalbergia > Dalbergia oliveri. Next base: position 469,460 of record JAMLFY010000027.1, read on the forward strand.
GACTTTACTCTTTGCTTCAGTTCCTTAATCATGCTTTGAAAATACTTAGTGAAATTACGAGCCATTTTTTTTTTTTAAACATAATTGAAAACGTGAGCCCGCTAACGTGAATGATTTAGCAAAATTTAAAAGACACATAGGAATTTACAAACATCACATCATAATATATTGGCTCCATCATACAGCATCCATAATTACATATCATATAGATATTTTGCCTACCAACAGAATAAGACTAAGTGTAGGCAATTTAATAAAACATAAATAATATATGGATGGAAGGACATCCATTAATGGCACCTAGTAATAACACTCCAGGGATAGGGATAGATATCTGAAATATACGAGTGAAACTAGCAGGATTCAAGTTCACTACCCTGAGCCTCAATGTGATTCACGAACGCTTCCTTCCGTTTCTTAAGACGAGATGGAAAGAAAAATAGAGGGAGTGAGAAACTTATAAAGAATCTCAGTAGGGTACTCACCTCATGATGCATTGTGTCATCATCATCGTCCCAGGAACCTCGGGTTATTATGAAATAGTGAGCATGCTAAGATTGATTTATTAAGTTCGAAAATATACTTTACCGAGGTTCGTCGGTTTTAATCATGCGTCTTATAATGCATCATAAACTTAGCATGTCATGTTTATAATGAACTTTTCCTTTCATATATAATAACATAGTTATGCATAAAATCACATCATATTCCTCATCATCATTTCATAATACTATGCATAGCAGAATATTATATTTCTCATCATCATCTCATAAATACTATGCATAGCAGAACATCATATTCACATAATGCATTTACTTAGTTTCTTAGGTGACTTAAAGTTACTTTCATCATCATTTTCCTGGGCCACCCTATACTTCACCCTTTTGGGAGTAATCTAGGTTATGAGCTCATACCTTGCTAGTCGTCACCAGCACATACTTATCCCTTTTGATAAGTAAAAATTCCGTCTCTACCCTTTTGAGAGAACAGACTAGGGGCAAGAATCACCTTTTCACCGCCTATAGTTTGACGGGTCCAAAGGATCATTTTCTCATATATTTTGAGTCACCTTTAAGTCTTTGCATGTTATATCATAATACAATTCTTCATTCATAATCATCATAACATTTTCTCATTTATAGTCTTATGCCGAATAATATATACCAACTGTAATCATGCATCTGGAGATTCCCAGGAAAGAGAGGTGGGTCACAATGGACACGCTTAAATACCAAATCTTTCCTTAGCCAGAATCTTTCCAAATTGCACTCTTACAGTAATACACTTTCTTCCAGGAATAGAATATGTCTTTATTTCATGCATAAGTTTTCATTGTTTGCAACAACAACTATAACATACAAACCAGGGAATCAATCAATGACACCAAATTCTTAATAAGCATCAAATCACATTTTAAGTACACATAAATTACTAGCTTCCCATAAAATTCTTACAAAGTTTTAAAACTCTTTTAAAACTAATTCTTTTTGTTAAACTTGAAAGAAGTCATAGGACTTTAGGCCTAACTTAACCATGGGACCGATTTATAACTTGAAAGAATGTTCATAATTAAATATTTCACTTAAGATAAAAGGAGCAAGTCTTGAGCTTTAGAGATTTAGGTGACATCTTTGAATTATTACCATGCTATGCAACCTTATTTTAATCTTATCTTTATAAGGTGATAGCTTGGAATTATAAACATGATATGCAATTCATTTCTTTATCTTTAAGATTTAAGGTGATAACTTAAAAATTAAACATGATGCAAGAACTTGTAATATAAACATGATGCAAGAAACTAGCGCGGAATCGCATAGGAAGGAGAGGAGAGAATCTTAAGCAACTAGCGCGGTAGTCCGCATAGGACCGGAGGGAGATGAGAATTACATTTTTTTAAGCTCCAATTCTCAAGACTTCTTAAAGAATAAATTCTTTAACTCCAATTATCTCATTTCTTCGCTTATGATTCATAAGCAAGTCTTTGAGCTCTAGGATTTTTAGGTGATGACATAAAATAAACATGCCATGCATTGACTCTTTTAGCCATTATAAAATAAAGTGAGAGCATAAAATAAACATGAGATGCAACTTCTTTATTATCTTTAGAGATTAAGTGACAACTTGAAATTTAAACATGAAATGCAAGCTTGGAAATTTAAACATGAATATGCAAGTTCATTTATTCATTCTTGAGAATTTAGTGATGACATAGAAAGTAAACATGGTTATGCAAGGCATAAACTTAAACATGGATGCAAGTTCATTTTATTTCTTTACTAGAGCTCCTCCAAGACTTTAGAGAAATATAAATTCAACCCAATATATCTTAGCAAGACAAAGTGAAAAATACATCTTTCAAGTTCTAAACTCAAGATCATAAAAACATCATAAAAATATTATTCTTTAAAGTTTTGCATCAAGTGGAACTTTCAAGCTTTAGAGGCCTAACTTGTGATGGATTCACAACCCACCCTCAAGGTCCTCATCATCAAGCCATCATCTTAGTCCCACCTAGGCCATATGGCTGAATTGTTCAAAGAAAAAGGAAGAAGAAAACCAAATGGAAAAACTAGAGAAAATCCATGAAATCATCATTTTGAACCAAGAACAACACTTAGCAAAGCATAGAAATAAACTTAAAAACAACTCCCTACCTAATCTGATTTGAAGGAAAGGAAGAGAACTTGGTTTCCTTGAGTGAAATGAAAGAAAATATTCTTGAAAACTTGAAGAAAGAATTCAGCCAAGAGGAGGAGGAAATGAGAGCTTTTGGTGCTCCTAAAACTAGAATTTGTGTAAGTTATGAACTAAGCATCTAAACTATCTTCAAGCATGCCTATTTATAGAGATTTTGCAGCTCATAAATGGACAAAGGAAGGAAAGAAATCTGACCAAAAATTAGAGAAAAAAATAAGGAAGAAAAATCATTTTGTTTGGTGGCTTAAAACATGGAATCATGTTTCCATGTTTTCATGATTCTTTGTTTTCATTCTTTGGATTTTTGTGTAATAATTTTCTGACTTATTACTCAATAATTTCGTGCATTACAGCCTTGTGGAAGAGGATTTTGTGTGTTCCATGTATTTTTTAGGTGTAGGCAAGGTATTCATGCAATTTAGAGAATTTACGGTTAAGGGTTTAAGTGAATTACTAAGCAATTTGGGTGTTTTAAGCAATTTTAGGTTCTAATCAATCTAAATAAATAATTTTGACTCTAGATTAGTAATTAGAATTTAATAAGCTTTAATTTGAGCCTAATATTGCTTAGGTTTCGTTAGACGAATCAAAAATCTCAAAATTTGTAAAACTGCACAAAGACAGGGGCAAAACGGTCATTTTACTTAAAAATTGCCCGAGACCACCCGAGCTTAACCAATGGTTAATCATGGCTTAAAAACACCTTTTAACACATTTTAGTGAGGTTCGGGCTAAGCGGCACGCAATTCGGAGTTAAAAAGCGTAAGGGCGTTTTGGTCATTTCGCGTCGAAGCTCAAAATTAGGATTTTTCTCCTCTATTAACACACATAACACAAACAATCCCTTATTAACATCAAAACATCCCCTTGAGGATGGGTGGGGCCCACGATCCTCATTTTCTGAGTAAAATAACCTCAGGGGCATTTTGGTCATTTTACACGTACAAAATTGGGGTTTGCAATACTTGCACGAATTGCTCCTAACTTCTCTTCTAACGTTATATTCCTTTATTAAGGATTGTTTGGTCTCAAATTTTATATAATATTTACCTACGTAATTCGGTAATTCCTAATGATAGTAAAAATTACAGTAAAAATTGGGGCGTTACATTACTCCCCTCCTTAAAAGAATTTCGCCCTCGAAATTCGTTACCTGAGAATAGCTCTGGATACTTGCTTGCATATCTGATTCCAGCTTCCCATGTAACTTCTTCGGTTTCATCTTGTCCCCATGCTACTTTGACTAGGGTACAACCTTGTTCCTTAACTGCTTAACTCCGGTCAACGATTCGTGGGTGGTAAGTTAAACGTTAGGTCATCTCTTAATTGTACATGTTCTTAGTACATGACTTGGGTAGAATGATATTCCTTACTGGAGACATGGAAAACATCATGAAGGTTGGATAGCTCTGGGTAGGGCTATACGGAGGCTATAGACCTATTTTGCTAAGGATTTCAAATGGACCAAGAAATCTGGGCTCAATTTCTTTACTTTCATTGCTCGGCCTATGCCGGTGGGGTGATTCTTAGGAACACATGGTCCCCTTCTTGAAAATCTAGCGGTTTCGCCGCTTGTCCGCATAGTTTTTCTGCGACTTTGAGCGTGAGAATCTTATCCTAATCTTCTTGATTTGTTCCGTCGTTTCCCTCACAATATCCGTTCAAGTAGACTTTGCTTTCTGGGCTCATACCAACATAGAGGTGATTGACACTTCCGTCCAAGAGGGCCTCGTATGGTGCCATACCGATACTTGCATGATAACTGTTGTTATATGCAAATTCAATAATGGAGGTACTTATCCCAACTCTCTTTGATCTAAAACACAAGCCCTCAACATGTCCTCCAAAGTTTGGATAGTTCTTTCAGATTGACCGTCCGTTTGGGTGATAAGCCGTGCTCACAGAGCTTGAACCAAACGCCTTCTGAAGGCTCCCCAAAACCGTGACGTGAATCGCGGATCTCATCCGAGATTATTGTTGATGGTACTCCATGTAATCTTACTATCTCCTGAATATATAACCGTGCTAACCTATCCAAGGAATAAGTCACCTTAATAGGTAAAAAGTGGGCTGATTTAGTCAACCGATCCACTATTACCCAAATGGCGTCATGATTCGCTTGGTCCTTGAGTCCAGTTACAAAATCCATGGAGATACTATCCCACTTCCATTCGGGGATTGAGAGGTTGCAACATTCCAGAAGGTTTTTGGTGTTCAATCTTCACCTTTTGACACACCAAGCACTTATTCACCCATGTGCACACATCCTTCTTCAATCCAGGCCACAGAACATCTTCCTCAAATCTTGATACATCTTGGTGGCACCAGGATGGAGGGTGAAATGACTCTTATGGGCTTCCTCCAAAATATCCTTTCGAAGGTCACCACTAGCAGGTACACATATACGACCTTCAAACCTCCATAAACTATCATTCCCTTGGGTAAAACCTTTCAACTTATCAGCTCTTACCCTCTAAGGTCTCTTGAAATTCTGTATCTTTCCTTTGGGCTTGAGCAATTCTTTCCTTGAATTCACTTGTCACACTAAGGTGACAAGCTCTTATGCCCTTAGTGGTCAAGGTCATTCCTAGGTTGAGGTCTCTAAATTGCTCAATTAACTCAATCTCTTTCACCATCAAACGGGACACTTGTAAGGATTTCCTACTTAGGGCATCAGCTACAACATTAGCTTTACCTGGATGATAGTTTAACCCGAAATCATAATCTTTTAAAAACTCCATCCACCTTCTTTGCCTCATGTTTAGCTCTTTTTGATCAAAGAGATATTTCAAACTCTTGTGATCAGAAAACACCTCAAACCTCACTCCGTATAAATGGTGTCTCCAAATCTTTAGAGCAAACACGACAGCGGCTAACTCAAGGTCATGGGTGGGGTAATTTGCCTCATGTGGCTTGAGTTGCCTCGATGCATAGGCCACCACTTGCCTATCCTGCATCAGGACACAACCCAAACCCTTCCTCGAAGCATCACAGGACACTTCCGAAAGGCACATTGGGGTCGGGTGACACTAAAAAAGGGGTTGAGGTTAGCTTGTGTTTCAGCTCTTGAAAGCTCTTTTCACACTCCGGGTCCATGAAAAAGAGGTGTTTTTCCTAGTTAGCTTAGTCAAAGGAAGGGAAATCTGGAAAATCCCTTGATAAACCGACGGTAATAACCAGCTAAACCTAAGAAGCTCCTTACTTCAGTTACCGTGGTTGGTCTTTCCCAGTTACAACCGTTCCACCTTACTAGGATCTACAGCAATTCCTTTCTTAGATACTACATGCCCTAAAAATTTCACCTCATCCAACCAGAATTCACACTTAGAAAGCTTGGCATATAGTTTCTTTTCCTTCAGGATTTCCAGGACTATAGTTAGGTGGCGTTCATGCTCCTCGTGGGTCTTAGAGTAGATGAGAATGTCATCTATAAAGACAACCACAAACTGATCTAAATAGGGTCTAAAGATCCTATTCATGTAATCCATAAAAATTGCCGGAGCATTGGTTAATCCAAAGGACATTACTGCAAACTCAAATGGCTTATCGGGTACGAAAGGCCGTTTTTGGTATATCTTCATCTCTCACCCTAATCTGGTGGTAACCTGACCTCAAATCAATCTTAGAAAACACTTGCTGCCCTTTAAGCTGGTCCATCAAGTCATCTATCCTAGGCAAAGGGTATTTGTTCTTCACTGTCACTTTATTCAATTGCCTATAGTCAACACACATCCTCATACTCCCATCCTTTTCTTCACAAACAACACAGGGGCTCCCCAAGGTGACGCATAGGTCTAACAAACTTTTTCTCCAATAAATCCTCCAATTGAGCTTTCAACTCTCAACTCTAATGGGGACATCCTGATGGGGCTATGGATATGGGACCTGCACCAAGCAATTCTATGGAAAACTCTATCTCTCTCTGGGGGAAACTCTGTATCTATCTGAAATACTTCGGGATAATTTCTTACTATCGGTATCTCATCGATACTTTGCTCAAAGTCTCATCACTAGCACTAAGAAAATATAACCTTTACTCTCACCCTTACCAGTCCATTTCTAAGTTATGTAAAGACTTATGGGTTTCTTAGGTCTAATGGGAAGAGAAGAAAGTAATGGTTTTCTCATAGGCTTAACAGTACACGGTTGGCTTCAAGCCAATCCATGCCAAGAATCACATCTAAACCTTGCATGGGTAAGCAAATGAGATCTAAAACAAATGATCTATTCTCAATAACAAAATGGCAATCTAAACAACATTTACAAGTCCTAACGGGTTTTCCATAGGGTAGAAACAATAAGGTCAAAAGGAAGCTCAGTTATATGCAAGTTAAGGGTTTTAACACACGAGTGGGAGATAAAAGAATGGGAAGCCAGAATCATACAGTACAATTAAGTTTCTACCATACATATTACACTTACCTTCCACGAGATTTCGTGACTTTGTCGTTTCTTCAGCATTAACGGTGAATACCCTTCCTTGGTATTCCTGGCTTGGGATTGGGGTTGGCGGGTTCCTTTGATTCTGGAGTAATGACCTGTTTTCACACCGGTAGCACACGTTTGTTCGGCTCGACATGGCATGCTCCCATGATTCTTGCCGCACTTGGACATTCCATGGATGGCACGGGTCGTGGAGGTGCTCCTGACCTCTTTGTGGTGCTTTCCCTTTATTGTTATTATTGTTGTTGTTGCGATTGTTGCTGGGATTATTATAGCGGTTGTTGTTGTTGTTCGGTCTTCCTTGATGAAAGTTCCTTTGTGGCACTTGTGATCTTGATTGATGTGGAAATGGAGGTCGATTTTGCCTCTTGAACTGTTGACCTTGAGGTGTCAGCTTTTAATGATATTCTCAGACTTTGAAGTACCCAGCTTTCTCCGCCCTTCTTCAATGATGCGGCATTTGTTGACTAAGGTAGAGAAATCCCTAATTTCCAAGTGCGCAACTCCACATTAAGTTCTGCCTTTAACCCTGACTCGTATTTAATGCATTTCCAATACTCATCAGGGTTACCTTGGTACATCCTTGAGAACTTAATGAGTTCCTCAAATCTAGGATACCTGAGCCACATTCATATTCCCCTGGACAAGTTGCATGAATTCAATGTCCTTAGCATTTCTAACCGACTCGGAAAGTACTTCTCGTAAAAATGGACCTTGAATAATTCCCAATCAATGTCCACTTCGGTTGCCTCCAGGAGTCTTCGAACACCAGCCACCAGAAGCCGGCATCACCCTCAAGCATGTGGGTGGCAAAAGTGACCTTCGCTCCTCGGAACATGGAACTACAGCAAAGACCTTCTCAATATTCCGAATCCATTCATCTGCTACATTAGGATTCAGGGTCCCCTTGAAAACAGGTGGATTCGCCTTAAATTCCCAAACGAGCATGTTCGGGAATTTCATGTCCTTGATTTATATTAGCTTGACGATTCTGATCCATCCGTTCCATCATCATTCTCATGGTCCTTGCTACGTCGCGAGTGCTTCAGCGGTCTCATTATCTTGGTTATTCTGCGCGCTCTAGTCCGTTGTCGTCGTGCCATTGGTCCCTATACACACAAAACGGCAACACTGAGGTGATCAAGCCCAATATTCCATGCAAAGTGAGCAAGTTACCATGGCACTTTCAACATACAGGAGTCATGTATTTCTAATCCTCAAGCTCATCCTAATGATAAACATCTACACATGACATTACTAACGTATTATGCTTTAGAAGCATAGTCAGTCCAATCCTCAGGCTCCGTGAGGTTTAACTCTCTATACCAAAATGTAACACCTAATAATTAACCCAATACACCTAGGCAGGATTGATTAATTACTAGACTTTACTCTTTGCTTCAGTTCCTTAATCATGCTTTGAAAATACTTAGTGAAATTACGAGCCATTTTTTTTTTTAAACATAATTGAAAACGTGAGCCGCGCTTAACGTGAATGATTTAGCAAAATTTAAAAGACACATAGGAATTTACAAACATCACATCATAATATATTGGCTCCATCATAGCATCCATAATTACATATCATATAGATATTTTGCCTACCAACAAAATAAGACTAAGTGTAGGCAATCTAATAAAACATAAATAATATATGGATGGAAGGACATCCATTAATGGCACCTAGTAATAACACTCCAGGGATAGGGATAGATATCTGAAATATACGAGTGAAACTAGCAGGATTCAAGTTCAGCTACCTGAAGCCTCAATGTGATTCACGAACGCTTCCTTCGTTTCTGAAGACGAGATGGAAAGAAAAATAGAGGGAGTGAGAAACTTATAAAAGAATCTCAGTAGGGTACTCACCTCATGATGCATTGTGTCATCATCATCGTCCCCAGGAACCTTGGGTTATTATGAAATAGTGAGCATGCTAAGATTGATTTATTAAGTTCGAAAATATACTTTACCGAGGTTCGTCGGTTTTAATCATGCGTCTTATAATGCATCATAAACTTAGCATGTCATGTTTATAATGAACTTTTCCTTTCATATATAATAACATAGTTATGCATAAAATCACATCATATTCCTCATCATCATTTCATAATACTATGCATAGCAGAATATCATATTTCTCATCATCATCTCATAAATACTATGCATAGCAGAACATCATATTCACATAATGCATTTACTTAGTTTCTTAGGTGACTTAAAGTTACTTTCATCATCATTTTCCTGGGCCACCCTATACTTCACCCTTTTGGGAGTAATCTAGGTTATGAGCTCATACCTTGCTAGTCGTCACTAGCACATACTTATCCCTTTTGATAAGTAAAATTCCGTCTCTACCCTTTTGAGAGAACAGACTAGGGGCAAGAATCACCTTTTCACCGCCTATAGTTTGAGGTCCAAAGGATCATTTTCTCATATATTTTGAGTCACCTTTAAGTCTTTGCATGTTATATCATAATACAATTCTTCATTCATAATCATCATAACATTTTCTCATTTATAGTCTTATGCCGAATAATATATACCAACTGTAATCATGCATCTGGAGATTCCCAGGAAGAGGTGGGTCACAATGGACACGCTTAAATACCAAATCTTTCCTTAGCCAGAATCTTTCCAAATTGCACTCTTACAGGAATACACTTTCTTCCAGGAATAGAATATGTCTTTATTTCATGCATAAGTTTTCATTGTTTGCAACAACAACTATAACATACAAACCAGGGAATCAATCAATGACACCAAATTCTTAATAAGCATCAAATCACATTTTAAGTACACATAAATTACTAGCTTCCCATAAAATTCTTACAAAGTTTTAAAACTCTTTTAAAACTAATTCTTTTGTTAAACTTGAAAGAAGTCATAGGACTTTAGGCCTAACTTAACCATGGGACCGATTTATAACTTGAAAGAATGTTCATAATTAAATATTTCACTTAAGATAAAAGGAGCAAGTCTTGAGCTTTAGAGATTTAGGTGACATCTTTGAATTATTACCATGCTATGCAACCTTATTTTAATCTTATCTTTATAAGGTGATAGCTTGGAATTATAAACATGATATGCAATTCTATTTCTTTATCTTTAAGATTTAAGGTGATAACTTAAAAATTAAACATGATGCAAGAACTTGTAATATAAACATGATGCAAGAAAGCGCGGTAATCGCATAGGAACAGGAGAGGAGAAGAGAATCTTAAGCAAAGCGCCGGAGTCCGCATAGGACGGAAGGGAGATGAGAATTACATTTTTTTAAGCTCCAATTCTCAAGACTTCTTAAAGAATAAATTCTTTAACTCCAATTATCTCATTTCTTCGCTTATGATTCATAAGCAAGTCTTTGAGCTCTAGGATTTTTAGGTGATGACATAAAATAAACATGCCATGCATTGACTCTTTTAGCCATTATAAAATAAAGTGAGAGCATAAAATAAACATGAGATGCAACTTCTTTATTATCTTTAGAGATTAAGTGACAACTTGAAATTTAAACATGAAATGCAAGCTTGGAAATTTAAACATGAATATGCAAGTTCATTTATTCATTCTTGAGAATTTAGTGATGACATAGAAAGTAAACATGGTTATGCAAGGCATAAACTTAAACATGGATGCAAGTTCATTTTATTTCTTTACTAGAGCTCCTCCAAGACTTTAGAGAAATATAAATTCAACCCAATATATCTTAGCAAGACAAAGTGAAAAATACATCTTTCAAGTTCTAAACTCAAGATCATAAAAACATCATAAAAATATTATTCTTTAAAGTTTTGCATCAAGTGGAACTTTCAAGCTTTAGAGGCCTAACTTGTGATGGATTCACAACCCACCCTCAAGGTCCTCATCATCAAGCCATCATCTTAGTCCCACCTAGGCCATATGGCTGAAATGTTCAAAGAAAAGGAAGAAGAAAACCAAATGGAAAAACTAGAGAAAATCCATGAAATCATCATTTTGAACCAAGAACAACACTTAGCAAAGCATAGAAATAAACTTAAAAACAACTCCCTACCTAATCTGATTTGAAGGAAAGGAAGAGAACTTGGTTTCCTTGAGTGAAATGAAAGAAAATATTCTTGAAAACTTGAAGAAAGAATTCAGCCAAGAGGAGGAGGAAATGAGAGCTTTTGGTGCTCCTAAAACTAGAATTTGTGTAAGTTATGAACTAAGCATCTAAACTATCTTCAAGCATGCCTATTTATAGAGATTTTGCAGCTCATAAATGGACAAAGGAAGGAAAGAAATCTGACCAAAAATTAGAGAAAAAAATAAGGAAGAAAAATCATTTTGTTTGGTGGCTTAAAACATGGAATCATGTTTCCATGTTTTCATGATTCTTTGTTTTCATTCTTTGGTGTAATAATTTTCTGACTTATTACTCAATAATTTCGTGCATTACAGCCTTGTGGAAGAGGATTTTGTGTGTTCCATGTATTTTTTAGGTGTAGGCAAGGTATTCATGCAATTTAGAGAATTTACGGTTAAGGGTTTAAGTGAATTACTAAGCAATTTGGGTGTTTTAAGCAATTTTAGGTTCTAATCAATCTAAATAAATAATTTTGACTCTAGATTAGTAATTAGAATTTAATAAGCTTTAATTTGAGCCTAATATTGCTTAGGTTTCGTTAGACGAATCAAAAATCTCAAAATTTGTAAAACTTGCACAAAGACAGGGGCAAAACGGTCATTTTACTTAAAAATTGCCCGAGACCACCGAACTTAACCAATGGTTAATCATGGCTTAAAAACACCTTTTAACACATTTTAGTGAGGTTCGGGCTCAGTCGGCACGCAATCGGAGTTAAAACGGTAAGGGCGTTTTGGTCATTTCGCGTCCAAGCTCAAAATTAGGATTTTTCTCCTTTATTAACACACATAACACAAACAATCCCTTATTAACATCAAAACATCCCCTTGAGGATGGGTGGGGCCCACGATCCTCATTTTGAGTAAAATAACCTCAGGGCATTTTGGTCATTTTACACGTACAGAAATTTGGGTTTGCAATACTTGCACGAATTGCTCCTAACTTCTCTTCTAACGTTATATTCCTTTATTAAGGATTGTTTGGTCTCAAATTTTATATAATATTTACCTACGGTAATCGGTAATTCCTAATGATAGTAAAAATTACAGGAAAATTGGGCGTTACAATCAACGATCACTAACGTAGTCATTGCCCTCTGAAGGCGAAATGGAAAAGAAAAGAGAGGAAATGAGAAATTTGTACAAGAATTCAGGTGCTTTCGCCTCCAAACAAATGTCATCATCTTCGTCCTCAGACCTTGTTTCATTATGATAATGGACAATTAAAAGATTCATTTATTAAGTTTCAAATACCATTATCTTAGGCCCATGTCTTTTAACATAAATCTTAATGT
>JAMLFY010000027.1:482507-525349 GCA_030441495.1 Dalbergia oliveri
GATGACACGGGAGGGAGAAACAAAAGGGTGAGAATCTTATACAAGATTCTTCAGTAGTTCCCAACTTAACACAAGTGTCATTCGTAGTTGCCCCCAGCCACTTTGGGTTTCATTATGAAAGAAGTATACATGCATAGGTTTAGTTTTATTTTCTCAAATCTTTATTCTGGAAGTGGGTTTCTTTTAGCATTAGTCTTAATGATATGAATGCAACAAATATTTTATGTATGCATGGCAATGACAGTTCAGTACTTAACATGTTTCACTTAATCATAAGCACCAAAGGAACAACCAAACATATGCATGTGTGCTTTTTACTTATCATATTTGAACTCTTGAGTTCCTTAACTTTTTCCACTTTTCCATCCTCATCGTAGCCACCAAAATCCATCCAACATGCGCCCAACGATTTCACATAGCCACCAAAACTCCAAATACACCCATTGCCTAGGAATGAGCTCATCCTAACTGGCTGTCGCTAGATTTATACGGGGAAAGTCATAATGGGATCATTTCATTAACCCGTACAACTTTGGATCACATCGTGGCGTCTCTTTCTTGGATCACCCGTACAACCCTTCCTTAGGAAGTATAATGGGATCATTTCCACTTTATCATATCTTGTATGGATGCAACATGAGCATACAACCATAGAACATCATATAACATATCCTTCTCTCATTCCTAATATTCTCATGCACTTTAAACATAGTACCACATCATCGTAGCAACATGCCACACATGCATATATTCATACTCATGGCATTTAAAACATTCACATATATCAAAACAATACTCACTCGATCTCATTCTCACATCGCACCCCTTATCTTAAATATCTTATGCTTTGGCCTTTCCTAGTTCTTAAACTTGTGTTCTAGTATCCTAACACCCATTATAGTTCTTTATAACACCTAAGGGATCATTACTTCAATTCTCACTAAGATTTATGTTCACTAATATATCCAAACAACTTTGCATCACTTAGCAGAAAATTATTATACGCTCCGGGGTCCTAGAATCTTCGTATTTGACCCTTTCTAAGTCTCTCTTCGCCTAAGGCTCTATATTTAACTCCTAAACCAATTATGAGGGATTCCTACACAAATCCACTAATTATAAACCATTTTCCCTAAGTTCTTGTGTAACATCCTCCCAAGTATAACCCCATTCTTAAGCTATGATATCATACTCGAGAGTTGTTACTTGTTAATTAGCGGACCTTTAATTATCTATAGCAAGTCTTTATTACGTACGAGATAAGTTGTACCTATTAAAACATATTACAAGTAAACATCAAGTTTATTAAACGTACAGTTAAATACATAAGGAAGCTCCTCTATGAGCTTTAGTACATATCGTCTTCTAATACATTTACATACATACCATTTCACTAAGTACAACATATAAACAGGAACGCTATACTACAGTAATCTACACTCCTTTGCATAGCACATCTCATCCTTTGGCTTAACCTGAGGTCATTAAAAACAAACACATAGGGGTGAGAATTTTCAAATTTCTAGTAGGGCAACTCCCCAATCACAATCATAATGTCATCGTCATCGCCCCAGCCACTTTGTTTATTTAGAAAACTGATCATGCAATATATTCTAAAGGTTCATTTTAAGGTTCCAAAATCATCCTTCCAAGTGGGTAGCTTTTAACAATCAATCAGGATACATATATCTAGAAGCTCAAACATATAGTAAGTAAATCTACTCAAAGGATTTCATATGATGGATGATGCATGTGTGTATACAATAAAGTTATCCAAAGTGATCTGGTTTCCATCATGGCCATAGAAAGCCAATTAGTGCATTTTTCTCTTTTCATTGACATAGGAAAGACTTAACTATACCCAACGGGATTTTCAATGGACAACTCCACAATAGATCCGTTTATACCCAATGGGTATTTATGGTAGATCACACCACACAAGGGAATAGACTTGATCAGGACTAACTTATTCCTATACGTGGTCATCGAACTTCATTTTTTTCCATTTCCAAATCCCACACAGATTTATTCTGAGCCGATAGTCTACCGACTCAATAAATTTTGGAAGTTACTACTTTCGCCTTCCCTCATTCAATCTAAGTCTTGTTTCTATTTTGTCCATATGTCAGAACATGCACAATTTAAATTTATACATCCTTATAATGGCATCATATACTTTTCTCTTTTCTCAAATGCATACATAGGCCACATATAGGCAATCATTCACAATGAAATTCTCATTCCTTTCTCATACTTCAATCCTTAAAATCCATAGCATGCATTTACATGTCATAAGTCACATGGCCAAACACTTAATATCAAATACTCATGTCATACTAGAAGCCAAAGTGCCATTACATTCTCAATTCAAAGCATTGTTCCATTCCCAGCACAATGGGCAGTTTTTACCCCATTGTGGCACAATTGTTTTGCTCATCAAACAATCAATTTAGAGGTTATAAAAACTCTAAGACACTTCAATGTGTCTAATACCCTGTAAAAATTTCAAGACAATCAGAACTCTATAGCTACCTCAGTAAAATGTACAAATTTAGTGGTCAGGGGTCACCAATTCCCAGACCAGAACCGAGTTCCCCTAATTTTTAACCCCAGAAAATGATTGAATTAATTCACAATAAAATTCACAGTGACACTTCAATATATTAGTAACTTCGTGTAAAAATTTCAAGAGTTAGTTCAATCATTTGCTATGGTAATAAATTCAGACAAGTTTACTGCTTCAGTCTCAACAATCAGGACAGTATCTGCCTCATTT
The DNA here is from genome assembly GCA_030441495.1 of Dalbergia oliveri. Classification (NCBI taxonomy): domain Eukaryota; kingdom Viridiplantae; phylum Streptophyta; class Magnoliopsida; order Fabales; family Fabaceae; genus Dalbergia; species Dalbergia oliveri. Next base: position 485,284 of record JAMLFY010000027.1, read on the forward strand.
CGGTTTCTGATTTTTTGTGGCATCAAAACTTAAAACTAACACCTAAGAAAATTCATGTAGTTGTTTTAAGGTGCTAACTCCAACATATAATTTTTATAGCTTATGAAAGCACTCAAAAATATTCCAAAAAATTTTGTGAACAACTGCAACATAGGAAATAGAATTTCCAGCAACTTAGTCCAAACTTACTTTGATAAAACTCATTTATAACACCATCCAAACACACCACCAAAAATCACACATCAATATCAACATAATATCAACCAAAAAACCAGAAATTTCGGACTTAGGTCATGCCAAAACAGATCAGAAAAATTTGACAAGAAAGGCAACAGAAAATCTACTTGTAATAACCTATTAGCTCCTTGGCTTCAAGATTAACCAAACTTGATTCCTTCTCCTCCAAAGCTCCCAATCTAACTTCAAACCCCTCTGATATCAGTGAGGTGTGAGGAAGAAAGGTAAGGATTGATGAGTGATTGAGATTTTGTTCGGTTAGATTTGTAGGGAATTGGGTGTAGAACAAGCTTAGTGAAGAACTTTTGATGATCCAACAACTCTAGCTTGGAGTTTTTGGGCTTGGAACCAAGAACAAGCTCTTGAGGACAAAAATGGTGGCTGCTCTCTTCTTCCCTTGCTGACCACGAAATTGCTCTTATCTTGGAGGAGAAGTTGGTGACTAGGCTTGCTTTAATAATTGAAATGGAGATATTTAGTAAAAAATCATTATTTATATCATAAAGCAACAATGGATGGCTAAGGTTTAATCTTAGATTCCAAGATTAAATCTTGGCCTTCCACATGTCCTTAGTAGGTGGACATCATCCATTTGTGGTGATGGAAACACCTTTGTGTTAAAACGTACACCAAATCTTACCGAACAAGTAAACGTCGTACCCATTGAACCGATATTGTCGAAAATTAATTTTAAGTATAAAATTATCATTCCCACCTATTTCTAACCTTATTCCCATGTTTTCCTAATTTGGGCATTTCCAGCCTGAATCTAGGATTTCAGCTGGCCGTGCTTGTGGGGCCCGGAGATTACTATTCACCGGTCCGAATTTTTTTTTTTGACAGGTCCATTGGGCCGCCCTCATCATTTCTAAAATATTAGATTTTTGAAATTAAGATTAATAAAGCTCAAATTAATTTTTAATTAAATTTTAGGTGTTACATCTTGCTTCACTCAAACATAATTTTACACATTTTAACACCATAAAACAGAATTTACCAGTGGCCAATTGCACAAGGCAGAACTAAAAATACATGCACCATATAATCACATAATCTCATGATTTAAAAGCATATAAGTTGCTAGTTTCTCTGGAATCATTTTAGGAACTCAAAACTCTTTTAGAAACCAATTAATCTCATTGAAAACCACATAAATGTGTGCTAGGTCAGTAGCTAAATTATTTAGCTCAAGGAATAGATTTAAAACATAAAACTTTATTCATAAAGTTGCTTGAGTACACCTAAGCTTAGAAAAATTCCAAGACTTAGACTATGGGCACTTATGATTAGATGAACTCATTAAGTCCATCATCATCATCACAAGCCGATTTGGCATTCTTGAAATGCCTCCATTTCTAAAACTTTATGTAAGATACTTGGGCAAGTCTTTGACCTCTATGACATTTAAGTGATGGCATAAACTTAAACATGCAATGCACTTATTTTACTCTTCATTAGAAAATAAAGTGAGAGCATAAAATAAATATGAGATGCAAACCTCATTATTATCTTTAAAGATTAAGTGATGACTTGAAATATAAACATGAAATGCAAGCTTGGAAATTTAAACATGATAATGCAAGTTCATTTAGTTATTCTTGAGAGTTTAGTGATGGCATCAAAATAAACATGCTATGCAAGGCATAAACATAAACATGAGTGCAAGTTCATTTTATCTTAACTAGAGCTCTTACAAGACTTTAAAGGAACATCAAACCTCAACCCAAATATGTATCTTAACAACATAAAGTGAGCTTTAAAGTTCTTAGCACCAAGTCTTCAAAGAAGCCTTTGGTTTTGAACTTCATCATCAAGCTCAAGAAAATGAACACAAAGCTTAACACTTTGTCTAAACAAACATATAAAGAACTAAGTCATATTCTTTATTTTATTGCTCATGGGCTTCAATCTAGTAAAACTCTTAGAACGGCCCCAACTTTAAGGTTGGCAAGGGTAAGCTTAGAGCTCTTTGAAAACATATGATTAATTTTCTTAACAAAACTTTTGTGATCTACTTAACATTTTTACAAACTTTGTTCAAACAAAGGAAGAAGAAGCCGAAATATTAAAGGAAAGGAAGAGAAAACTGAAAACATAAATAAGAAAAAGGAAAAAAACACAAGCATGTATGGTCCAAGACCAAGTTATTTCAAGCTTTAGAGGTTTCTCACATGACATACAAGACCATTATCTTGAAACCTCATCATCAAGCTAAAGTTTTTCTCATGAAAAGGCCCCATGCCGAAAAGGAAGAAGAGAAAAAGAGTTTGAACCAAGAGAAAACTAGAACTTTCTTGAAGAAAACAAGTAAAAACCTTGAAATAAAACCCCTACCTAAGGAAGTCTTGAAAGAAATGAGGAAGCTTGTTTTCTTGAAGGATTGAGAAGACAAAATCCTCTTGAGGAGGAGGAGGATTTGGCCAACAAGTTCTCAAGGAAGATGATTTTTCCTTGAGAAAGCAAGCTTGGAAATGGAAAGATTAAGTGTTTGAGAGGTAGTTTGAGGTGAGGGAGTGGTGGTTCAAGGTTGTTTATGGTGGTTTGTGATGGTGGAAAGGTTTCTTTGATGGTGGAGGAAAAAGAAGAGAAATTGAGAGAAAATGCAAGAAAGCTAAACTTGGCAATTGATCTAAAGTGTAACCAAGTTCTCTAAGGCTTGGTATTTATAGAAAAATGAAACATTGTGGCTGATTTAGGGAAGGAAAGGCGATTTTCAAGGCCAAGGGGAGGAAATATCTCTTGATTGGTATGGTTGTGAGTATGGGCAAAGCATGGTGAGGTATGGCTTCAAGCATGGTCCAAAGCATGGTTCAAGGCATGGTCTTTGGAGTGAAATAAAACCAACATGTGACATAAACCAAGGTATCCATTCGGCTAGATTTACAACCCAAAGGAGGAGAAATTGTTCATGTAATTGTGGTTTAATGATGTGTTTAGGAGTTTCTTTGATTAAGGTTTTGATTAGGAGTTTGTAAGAAAGTGTTTAGGTGAAGTAATGGCTAATTAAGGTTGTCAAGACTTGATTAGGAGACTGATCTTGCTAGATTAACAATTAAAAATCATTTTCTTAGTCAAATGAGGTATGAGCACAATTCCTTAATTTAAGGAATTGGAGAGAGAAAACACTATTCAAGATTCCATGACTAGGAATCTTGAATCAAAGAATGTAATTAAAGTTTAACTAAGCAATCTTAGGTTCTAATCAACCTTAATAAATTATTTTGACTTAGATTAATTATCAAATAAATTAATCTTCGATTAGAGCCTAATATTGCTTAGGTTTGCTTAATTAACATTAGGCTCACTATACACGTTAGGGGCAAAATGGTAATTTTGCACTAAAACTGCCCGGGACTACCCAGCTTAACCTATGTTAAACTTCACTTAAAAACATCATTTAAAGCCTTAAAGTCCGGGTTCAATCGACACTTAAAACGATGACAAACAACCACGTTTTGATAATTTGGTCAAAACTAAAAATGAGATTCTTCCTTATTACCACACATAACACATATAATCCCTTATCAACATCAAAACATCCCCTTGAGGATGGCCAGGGCCGCGATCCTCATTTTCCGGGACCTCAAGGACATTTCAATTATTGTACACAGAAAATCGGGTGTTACACAACCTCATTATTATCTTTAAAGATTAAGTGATAAGTTGAAATATAAACATGAAATGCAAGATTGGAAACTTAAACATGATAATGCTAGTTCATTTAGCTATTCTTGAGAGTTTAGTGATGGCATCAAAATAAATATGTTATGCAAGGCATAAACATAAACATGAGTGCAATTTCATTTTATCTTAACTAAAGCTCTTACAAGAGTTTAAAGGAACATCACAACCTTAACCCAAATATGTACCTTAACAACATAAAGTAAGCTTTAGAGCTCTTAGCACCAAGTCTTCAAAGAAGCCCTTGGTTTTGAACTTCATCATCAAGCTCAAGAAAATTGACACAAAGCTCAACACTTTGTCAAACAAACATACAAAGAACTAAGTCATATTCTTCATTTTATTGCTCATGGGCTTCAATCTAGAGTAAAATCTTAACGGCTAACCAACTTTAAGGTTGGCAAGGGTAAGCTTAGAGCTCTTTGAAAACATAGGATTAATTTTCTTAACAAAACTTTTGTGATCTACTTAACCTTTTTAACAAACTTTGTTCAAACAAAGGAAAAAAAACCGAAACCTTGAAGAGAATAAGGAAAAGAAAACCAAAACCTTTGAGAGAAAAAGGAAAAGAAACCAAAAGCTTGACCAAAGAAAAGAAAGAAGCCAAAGGCATGTATGGTCCAAGACCAAGTTTTTCAAGCTTTAGAGGCTTCTCACATGACAACAACAAGTCATTATCTTGAAACCTCATCATCAAACCAAAGTTTTCCTCTTGGAAAGGCTCCAAGGCCAAAAAGAAAAGAAGAAGGAAAAGAGTTTTGAACCAAGAGAAAACTAGAACTTTCTTGAAGAAAACAAGTAAAAACTTTGAAACAAAACCTCTACCTAGAGAAGTCTTTGAAAAGGATGAAAGAAAGCTTGATCCTTGAAAGATGAGAAGACAAAATCTTCTTCTTGAAGGTGGGTATGGATTCGGCCAGGGGAGAAGTCAAGGAAGATAAATTTTCCTTGAGTTTGTAAGCTTGGAAATGGAAAGTTTGAGTGTTTAAGAAGTAGTTTAAGGTGAGGGAGTGGTGGTTTAAGGTTGTTTGTGGTGGTGGGCAAGGTTTCTTTGAGGAAGGAAAAAGAAGAGCAAGATGAAGAGAGATTTGAGAGAAAATGCAAGAAAATGCAAGAAAGCTAAACTTAGCAAATGATCTAAAGTGTAACAAGGTTCTTCAAGGCTTGGTATTTATAGAAAATTAACACAATGGTGGCTGATTGGAGGGAGGATGGCCGACGGTCTTCATGGCCAAAGGGGAAGGAAAATATCTCTTGATTGGTATGGTTGTGAGTATGGGCAAAGCATGGTGAGGTATGGCTTCAAGTATGGTCCAAAGCATGGTCTTTGGAGTGAAGAAAAATCAACATAGGATGGAATTGAGGGGAGGAGTGTTCGGCCACTCCATGTGCAGCCAAGGGGACGAATAATTTGTTAATGTAATTGTGGTTTAGTGATGTATTTAGGTGTTTCTTTGATTAAGTTTTGGTTAGGAGTTTATAAGAAAGTGTTTAGGTGAGGTAATGGCTAATTAAGGTTTTCAAGACTTGATGAGGAGAGTAATCTTGCTAGATTAACAATTTAAAATCATTCTTTTGGTCAAATGAGGTATGGGCACAATTCCTTAATTTAAGGAATTAAAGAAAAAATATTATTTAAGATTCCATGACTAGAAATCTTGAATTAAAGAATGTAATTAGAGTTTAACTAAGCAATCTTAGGTTCTAATTAACCTTAATAAATTATTTTGACTCTAGATTAATTATCGAAATAAATTAATCTTCGATTAGAGCCTAATATTGCTTATGTTTGCTTAATTTCGTCATTAGGCTCACTTACACTGTTCTAGGGGCAAAATGGTAATTTTGTACTAAATTGAGACCTCCGGGCTCAACTATGATCAAATACCACTCATAAACATCATTCCAAACTTTCTGGAAAAGTTTGACTCAAACGACACCTTTACCCGGTAAAACACCAGGGTATTTTGGTCATTTTGAGCCAAAGTTAAGAAAATGAGATTTTCACCTCGATATCAAACATAGTTATAATCCCCTTTGAACATTGAGTTGACCCATTGAGACTACCTGTTACCTTTAATTCCAGGTAAAAAATGACCTCAGGGCATTTTGTCATTTGTACTCAAAAAAAATTCGGGCATTACAAGGATCACCCCCAATAGGCATAGGGCGAGCAACGAAAGTCAAAGTTGAGCCCCATATTTTGGCCCTTCGAAATCCTTAATAGAGTTCGGGTCATTAGCTTACCGAATAGCCCTACTACCTAATTTGTCCAACCTTCACGATGTCTTTCATGTCTCTCAATTAAGAAGTATTGATTTAACCCTAGTCATGTTCTAGAGCCAGAACAAGTGTAGTTAAGGGAAGACTTGACTTTTAACCTAACACCTATAAGGATCACGCTGAGGAGTGAAGCGTTGAGGAACAAAATCATACCCCTAGTTAAAGTGACATGGGACGGGAAGAAGAATTAACAAGGGAGCTAATTATGAGGTGATACCTTAAGCTATTGACAGATAACAAATTTCAAGGACAAAATTCTTTTAAGGAGGGGAGTAATGTAACGCTTTTATTTTCCCTAAGTGTAGAAATTACCAAAATGCCTCTAAGGTCATTCCCCCCAAAATCGAGGATGGTTAGACTATCCTCAAGAGGTTAGTCTTACTTAAGGGGATTATATATGTAATGCATGTGTTAGAGATGAAAATCTCATTTTTCCTAGTTTTCCCGTATATGAAATTTACCGGTTACCCTAAGGTAATTCAACACAGGATTAAGTGACGGACAAACTCCATCATCTTGAAGTTTGAATATGATAACAAAGAGTGTTTCATGATGTTAGGAAGTTGGTGCTCTGGAAATCCTTGTATGAATTTATGGTTTTACCCTTGGTGCTAAATAGGTAGAATTAAATGATTATGGAAATATGGGTAATGTTAGGCTCTAATTAAAGATAAATTAATTTTATCTATTAATTTGGAGTCTAAATAATTAATTGGGGTGGTTAAGGCTTAAGATGGATTAAGGAAACTCAAATTCCCTTCTTAAATCAAAGACATTATGTCATTTCAAATCAAATAGTGTTTTCTCTCTCCAATCCCTTAAATTAAGGAACATGTTGGAGTTTAAATTTCAAACTAATGAAGTTTAATTCAAACTAAACATGAAAGACAACTCTTAATCATGTCTTACAAGCCTTAAACACATGATTACAAATCCAAACACCCAATTACCAATCCTAACTCAGTCCTTAGTCAAATCTACCTCTAATTACACATCCTAACACAAATGAAACACAAAATTTTCCCCCACGAGGCCAAGAAGGCCGCTCTCTCCCTCCCTCACACACCCTCATATTTAATTCTTTCAACCCCAAGCACTCTCACTTTACCACCCACTTTTTTGGCCAAGAGTTGTGTCCAAAAAAGAGCTCTTGAAATCCTCTCAACACAAGTTCTCTCTTCTTCCTCCTCTACCTCCATCTTCAACCTTTCTCAACTCACAAACACCCCAAACATCTCATTCCAAGATCCAAGCTTTCTCTTTTCAACCAAAGAAAACAACTTGGTAGGGATTTGTCTTAAGTTTCCTCTTATTTCGTGCCTTCTTTTTCGGTTTTAGATGATGATGGAAAGATTGGGTTGTTATTGTTCTTCTTCTTCTCTTTATTTTTGGTTTGGATCTTCCTTGTCTTTATTTCCATTTTTGAGTTTATTTGTTGTTGGATGTTAGAAAAACCATGGCTTGATGATGATGGATCTTGATGGTAGATTTGTTATCACCATATGCTTGACCTCTAAAGCCTAGATTTTGTCTCATTTTTTGTTTTGAAAAGATGAAATGAAGATTATTTGTGGTTTCCATGAAGTATTATTTTTGTTTTCTTTTATGCTTGAGGCCATGGCTTGATGATGAGGGCTTCTAGATGGTAGTTGTGGAATCATCACATTTGAAACCTCTAAAGCCTAAAACTTGATATTGGTTTCAAAGAAACTTGTTAGATAAAATGTTGGTGGGTTTTCGTGTTTATTGTTTCTTGAGCTTGATGGTGAGTCTAGATTAAATGAGGTTCTTGGAACCATGGTGTCAAAAGACTCTAAAGCTCATTTCCATTTTAGTTGAGATTGATTAGGGTTAAGATGTTGATTCTTTAAAGTCTTCAAATGAGCTCTACTAAGATAATAGAAATGGATTTGAATCATGTTTGTATTTCAAGTTCTTACTCTCATGTTTATGTTTCAATGCCTTGCATATCATCTCTATTTTCAAGTCATCACCTTAAAAAGGGCTAAATAAATGAACTTGCATTTCCATGTTTAAATTCGACCCTTGCATTTCATGTTTCTTTTTAAAGCCATCACCTAAACTCTTATGATAAAAAATGAACTTGCATTCTCATATTTACTTTTCAAGTCTTGCATACCATATTTAAGTTTCAAGCCATCACTTAATAATGACAAAGATCTAAAATGAGGTTTACATAGCATGTTTACTATTTTGTCATCACCTAAATCCCTAGAGCTCAAAGACTTGCTCTTATACCTTAAAAATGGAAGTTTTGATCATGGCTAATAGATGTATTTTAGTCATGGTACAATGTTAGGTTTGATTGATGCAAATGTGAAAATGATTTCAAAGGAATGTTAAAAAGGTGTTTTTAAAATGATCTTGAGAGGAAAGAGTACCTTTGAATATGTCAAAGTTTGATTTTCTTTAATTCTGGGGATTTTGGTAATCCATTACCAGGATGGTCTTTTGGAAGATTTGGCCTAAGTAATCAATTACCAGACTATGTAATTGATTATCGAGGATGTTCTTCATACCCAGAACTAGTTTTGGCCTTTGTAATCAATTTCAGTTCCTGAATCGATTACTATGATGTTCTTCTGTCCGAGAATAAAATTTTGGATTCCTGGTAATTGTAATACCAGATTTTCCTGTATTGAGTGCAAATGACCAAATGCCCTTAGGCCATTTTTACCCGAATTAAAGGACAGGATCCCATCCTGAATGGGTCAACTCAATGTTTGAAGGGGTTGTACCTGTTATGTTTGATATTCTAGGTGAAAATCTCTTTCTAAACTTTCGCTCAAAATGACCAAAATACCTCTGCGCTCTACACGAGTAAAAGGTGCCGTTTGAGCCCAAATTTTTCCAGGAAGTTTAGAATGATGTTTTAGAGTAATATTTGATGTTTAGCCCTGCGGAAGGTCTGAGTAGTTTTAGTGCAAATTACCATTTTACCCCTAGAACAGTGTACAGTGCACCTAATGAAGCAATCAACGAAACCTAAGCAATATTAGGCTCTAATCGAAGATTAATTTATTTCGATAATTAATCTAGAGTCAAAATGATTTATTAAGGTTGATTAGAAACTAAAATTGCTTAGTCAAGTTCTAATTACATCTTTAATTCAAGATGTCTAATCAAAAAGTAATGAATAGTGTTTTTCTCTCTCCAATTTCCTTAAATCAAGGAAATTTGTCTACCACATTTTGACCAAAAGAATTATTTTAAAATTATTAATCTAGTTAAAATTTCCCCCAAAAGCCACAAATTTTGAATTCAAATTTCATCCAAAAAGGCTATGCAAAAGCTAGGATTTGACTACACCTAAGCTAGCACTTTAACCAAGCTTCCAAGACAAGCTTTGGAAGATATTTTCCTTCCCTCCAAGGCCAAGAATTTCGACCAACCCTCCCCTCTAAATTAGCCACAACATTTCATTCCTTATAAATACCACACCTTGGAAAGCTTGGACACCTTTTTGATCATTTGCTAAGTTGAATTTCCGTACACTTTCTCTCATTTTCCCTTCCTCTAAGTTCTTTTTCTTCCTTCCTCAAAGAACCACCACCACCACCTTGAGCCACCACAAACAACCATAAACCACCACTACCTCACCTTAAACCATCCCTCAAACACTTAAACTTTCCATTCCCAAGCTTAGAAACTCAAGGAAAAATCATCTTCCTTGAGCTTCCTCTTTGGCCGAATCCATCATCACTTCCAAGAGATTTTGTCTTCTCAAACTCTTCAAGAATCAAGCTTTCTTTCTTCCATTTCAAAGACTTCCTTAGGTAGGGGTTTTCTTTCAAGTTTTCTTTACTTTCTTTGAGAAAAGTTTCTAGTTTTCTCTTGGTTTCAAACTCTTTTTCTTCCCCCTTGTATTTCGGCCATGAGGCCATTTTACAAACCAATCTTTAGCTTGATGATGAGGTCTCATGGAGATAGTTTGGTGTTTGCCATGAGAGAAACCTCTAAAGCTTGGATCTTGGTCTAGGACCATATACAAACTCGGTTTTTCCTTTTCTTTGCAAGTTCAAAGTTTTGGTTTTTCATTTCCTTTCCTTTATGATTCCGGTTCCTTCTTGGTTTTTCCTAGTTCAAAGTTTTGGTTTTTTTTCTCTAAAGTTTCGTTTCTTTCCTTTTTGCTTTGTTCAAGCTTTGGTTTTTATTTCTTTTTCTTCAATGGATTCGATTTTTCCTTTCCTCTCTTGAACAAAGTTTGCTAAAAATGTTAAGGTAGCCCTTTTATGTTTGTTTGAAAGGTTGTCTCTTGAAAAATCGTTTCCTTGAGCTTGATGATGGTGTTCGAAGAACATAAGACTTCCTTGGTGTCTTGATGCTAAGAACTCTAAAGCTCACTTTATGATACATAATGGGTTGAGGTTTTTATGTTCCTTTAAAGTCTTGTAAGAGCTCTAGTTAAGATTAAAGGAGTTGCATTCATGTTTACTTTTATGCTTTGCATAGCATGTTTATTTTCAAGCTATCACTAAGCAACTTAAAGATTAAAACAAGAATGTGCATCATCACTTAATAAATCTCAAAGCCTACCTATTTCAACCTTAAAGTTGATTGTTGATTTGGGGTAAACACCCAAGAGGCCTAGAGCACTAAAATAAAGAATTGAACCTTGCATTTCATGTTTACTTTCTTGTCTATCATGTTTATATTTTACGCCATCACTTAAACTCTAAAGATAATAAATGAGTGCACCTCATATTTATTTTATGCTCTCACTTTATTTTCTAAAAGAAGAGTAAAATGAGTTGCATAGCATGTTTAAATTTATGTCACCACCTAAATGGTCTAGAGCTCAAAGACTTGCCCAAGTATCCAATGTAAAGTTTTAAGAAAACGTTGGTTTTTCAATGAAGCCATTTCGGCCTTGTGGTGATGATGATGGGCTTGGTGTGAGTTCATCTAATCACAAGTGCCCATAGCCATGTTTTGAAATTTTTCTAAGCTTAGGAGTACCTAAGGAGCATTATGAATGAGATTATATGTTTTAAATCTATTTTATGAGAAAATTAATTTAGCTACTGATCTTGCTTGGACTTTAATGATTTTAATGAGATAAATTGGTTTCTAAAAGAGTTTGAGTTCCTAAAATTGTTCCAGAGAAAACTAGCAACTTGTATGCATTTTAATTCATGAGATTATGTGATTTTATGGGCTTATGATTTCGGTTCTGCCCTTCATGATTGGCTGCTGTACAAATGTTGTTATAAGGTGTTAAAATGTGTAAAATTATGTTTGAGTGAAGGGAGGATCGATTTAGAGAAGTTAGAAAAGAATAAGTAACTTAAAAGGATCGAGAATGAGAATTCTAGAACACCTTAATGCACAAATTTGCAAAACTGTTCCAGCATAATTAATTCAAGTGTAAATGGTTCATAATCAGTAGGATATGCATAAAAACCTTTCATAAATGATTAGGTGTTAATTACTAAGCTTAAGGTGATGATAAGGACTTAAAATAGGAATTCTAGCACACTTAGACATGGCAAAATGTGATTCTGTCCAGCAAAGCTAAATTGAGGAAAAGTAAGTTATAACTTAGTAAACATGCCTAGGAATCCCTCATAATTGGTTTAGGGATTGATTATGAAGCCTTAGGTGAAGACGGATCTTAAAAAGGGTCAAGGGAGATCTAGAGCCCCGTAAGTATATGATATTTTTCCGGCCCAAACTACATAATGCTGTTTGGAATTTTAAGTGTGCCTAAAACTTAGTGAGAATTTTAAGTAATGATCCCTTAGGTGTTTTAAAAATCCTTAGCGAGGATTAGAATGACCGAAATGCAAGTTTAAAGCTCATAAGGGGTCAAAGCATAAGATACTATGAGATAGGTGGACGAGAGTATGATTATGATGATGAAATGTTGTGTTTGAAATGCATAATGTTTCAAAGCTATGAATGAAATTGAGGAATATGCTCATGTGAACTAGAAAGTTATTGCAATGAGAAAGTTCCATGAAAATGATGCATATGACTGAAATTATGTGGCATGACTCAAATTTGAGGAAATTCAAGAGTAGGTTATGCCTGCCGAATTTTCGTCAAATTTGAGGGATAAAGAAAGTTTTTGAGAAAAATGAAGTTTAAAGTTATATGCCGAGACGCATTTCCCCTTTCCTGAGGAGAAAGTAAACCCGTGGGGGTATGGACGTCGAGCCATACCCAGCGGACAAAGTCGCTGGTCTTAACAAGTCGATGCGTTTCGAAGGATGAAAGTACATGATGTTTAAGGTGACACACCGAGACGTACTTCTCCTCCTTGAGGAGAAGGTAAAACCGTGAGGGCATAGACATTAGCCTGCCAAAGCGGACAAAGTCGCTGGTCTTAACCAAGTCGATGCGTTTCGAAGAAGGAAAAAGTCCCATGATGGGTGATCCTTAGGCCCCACCCAACTCTGGGAGTCGGGATTATGATGATTATGATTATGTTTATGATTCGCTTATCAAGAGGATAAGTAAGAACTAGTGACGACTAGTTAAGGTATGAGCTCATAGCCTAGTTTAAGGGTGCGGTTACTATATTATTGGTGTCACAAGTATGAGAAAAGGAAAGATGTTCAAAGGAAAGTTTCATGCCACTCAAATGTTGTTTGAATTATTGTTTGATTTACCTAAAGTGCTGCCATGCATCCATGAAATATTATGTTGCATACATGCATTAAGAATCATTATAAAAGACATGGACCTTGGATAAATACCTTTGCAAAAACTCCATAATGAACTAATGCATGCTTAACCTTTTCATAATAAACCCAAGGTTCCTGGGACGTAAACGATGACACTAGGATAGAGGACTTCCTACTGAGATTCTTTAGTAAGAATTCTCACCCTCTCTCTGTTTCTTTCCGTTACGTCTTCAGATATCGATGGCGTCGTTCGTGATTTTCATTGACCCGCCCATATGGGAGGTGCACTATGACCCCGAGCATCAGTCTTACCACTTCAAGGGTCATTGTGAGGTGCGCGTTTTTGCATACGTGGGATGCCCTTTTGCTTTCCCCGTCTCCAGCTATCGCTTCGATCCGACTTCACCCTTTGGCGACGACCTGATCTTTGAGAGGACACGACCCCGAGGCAGACCGTCGTGCTCAACCTTCCTCATTGAGGCACGCGATCCCGAGTATGTTCCCTGTTCTCGATCAGAGGCTGATCCTTCGAGGGCTCTTCCCTTCATTTCCTATGGGTCTCGGAGGAGGTGGCGAGGACACGGTCACGAGCCGAGGCATGCGAGGCGCGTTCAGCGCGAGAGGCGACCACGACGCGAAGGCCACACTCCCTCGATTGCTATGCCTAGATCCCTCTCCGTTAGGCTACATCCGAGGAGCTTCGTACAGGGCTACATCTACCGAAGATCGGCATCGCCAGGAGTCTTGGAGAGAGGTAGCGATAGTTAGGTGCTTATCTTTTGGGGGTTGTTCCATGTATTTGTTATCATGTTTTCTTATTTTATGTCTTTATACTGCAAGCTCTCCACTAGTATGGGTAAGACTTTATGTTTTTGTTATATTTCTATTGTGATGTACTAAACTATATTATCTAATGTAATGAGGAATGATGTTTATGATGGATGTGTTCTTTAATGTTTATGTTTTGTATGTTTTATTTATTCTTCCGCTTCACGTTGTTTATGTTACGCAAAGGCTCGCACTTTGTTTTATATAAATCGTTTCAAAAAAAAATTACCCTATTTTCCGCTAAGTATTTTATAAATGAATTTAAAGAGAAGTAATAACTAATAATTAGTCTTGATACGTCCTAGGCGTATTGGGGTTAAAGATTAGGTGTTACAGGAATCGATTACCAGGATGCCCCTTCTTCCCGAAACAAGTTTTAGATTCTGTAATGATTACCAGGACCCAAAATGTGAATATAAATGCGCTCTAAGCAAGATGAAAGGAATTGGTGAGCTTATATGCTTATGTATTGATGATGATTTCCTAGTATGCTACTTATAGATGTATATTGTTGAGCATTGCATACGCATTAGCTAAGTTGGTCCATGACTTCTAGCATCCTGGATAGGAGCATGTTTATTGTTATTTAATGATCAATGATAATATGCCTGTTAAACATGTGCAACGATGTGAATACATGTGTGGATAAATGATATGAGGACATTGTGGTATGATGTGGTTATGATTGATTGGTTGAGATGCATGATATGAGTGAAAAGTTATGATAGCATTCCATCTAACATGCCAACATTAAGGTGACATAAGACACATGGAAATTATCCTTGACTCCCGAATTAAAGGTTATGAGAGGTGATCCAAAAGGACCCTTTAGACTCAGGAATTAATGGTCTGAAAGGTGTTCCTATGCCCCCTAACCCGCACTCTAGAGTTGGGAATTTAGCTTATCAAGAAGATAAGTATAGACTAGTGACAACTAGTTTAGGTATGAGCTCATAACCTAGAACTCTAAAAAGGAGAGTATTAGGGTGGCCCCAAAGGAAAAAAAGAATAAAAGTTTAAGTCACCTAAAAGAATGAGAAATGTTGAAATCCATTGCATTCAATAGGACTCTATAATATCTTGCTTATGGCATTAACATGTATCCATGGAATAGTATGCTGCATTTATGCATTAAGATTCATGCTAAAATTAAACAAACCTCAGCTAATGATATTTGAAAACTAATAAATAACCCTATGCGCATATCCACTAATTTCATAATAAAACCCAGGTTCCTAAGGATGTAGATGATGTCACACATTAGGAGGCGAGAACTCTACTAGATTTTTGTATTGAGTTTTTCATCCTTCTTTATTCTTTCCATCTCGTCTTCAGAGGCCGATGGCAACATCGTGATCTTCATTTGACGCTTCAGTTGGCAGATGCTACGCACGCGCTCACCAACATACCATTTCATGGGTCATTGTGCTGTTTACCTTTTTGTGTTCTTGGGCGTCCCTTTGCACACCCTTTAGCTTCAAATTCTCCACTGCTTATCCATTTTTTGACGACCTCATCTTTGACGTGTCCATCTCGTGATTAGGGACTCATGGCATTCCCCCTCCACTTCAATTGTTGGGACATCCTCGTCTATGTGCCGATGTTGCCACCTCATCATCAAGACTCCTGTTAGAACTAGGAGGACTCACCTACCCAGGTCTACTCGAGGGCTCTCCACTATTCCTGTGAGGATGGAGGTTAGTAGCAATAGGGAGGCCACCATCATGTAGCCCATGAGAAGAGCCGCACCAGCTCGAGGATGAGCTAGCCGACCTAGCCAGGCACTCATGCTCACCCTCTCTCGCTTGCCGCACCCGATGAGCTGGCCTAGTGGATTGGGTACCTCCTCCCTCTAGTAAAGACAAAGTATGAGCCAATTCATATCTCTTAGAGCATCCATGAATGTGCAGGAGTAGGTTAGCCTTTTTTCGCTTTTTTATTATTAAAGGTTCTATGAACCCAATTTTTACTTGTAATTTTTACTATCATTAGGAATTACCGAATTCCGTAGGTAAATATTATATAAAATTTGAGACCAAACAACCCTTAATAAAGGAATATAACGTTAGAAGAGAAGTTAGGAGCAATTCGTGAAGTATTGCAAACCCCAATTTTCTGGACGTGTAAAATGACCAAAATGCCCCTGAGGTTATTTTACTCAGAAAATGAGGATCGTGGGCCCCACCCATCCTCAAGGGGATGTTTTGATGTTAATAAGGGATTGTTTGTGTTATGTGTGTTAATAGAGGAGAAAAATCCTAATTTTGAGCTCGACGCGAAATGACCAAAACGCCCTTACGCGTTTTAACTCCAATTTGTGTGCCGCTGAGCCGAACCTCACTAAAATGTGTTAAAAGGTGTTTTTAAGCCATGATTAACCATTGGTTAGCTCGGGTGGTCTCTGGCAATTTTTAAGTAAAATGACCGTTTTGCCCCTTTGTCAGTTTTACAAATTTTGAGATTTTTGATTCGTCTAACGAAACCTAAGCAATATTAGGCTCAAATTAAAGCTTATTAAATTCTAATTACTAATCTAGAGTCAAAATTATTTATTTAGATTGATTAGAACCTAAAATTGCTTAAAACACCCAAATTGCTTAGTAATTCACTTAAACCCTTAACCGTAAATTCTCTAAATTGCATGAATACCTTGCCTACACCTAAAAAATACATGGAACACACAAAATCCTCTTCCACAAGGCTGTAATGCACGAAATTATTGAGTAATAAGTCAGAAAATTATTACACAAAAATCCAAAGAATGAAAACAAAGAATCATGAAAACATGGAAACATGATTCCATGTTTTAAGCCACCAAACAAAATGATTTTTCTTCCTTATTTTTTTTCTCTAATTTTTGGTCAGATCTTTCCTTCCTTTGTCCATTTATGAGCTGCAAAATCTCTATAAATAGGCATGCTTGAAGATAGTTTAGATGCTTAGTTCATAACTTACACAAATTCTAGTTTTAGGAGCACCAAAAGCTCTCATTTCCTCCTCCTCTTGGCTGAATTCTTCTTCAAGTTTTCAAGAATATTTTCTTTCATTTCACTCAAGGAAACCAAGTTCTCTTCCTTTCCTTCAAATCAGATTAGGTAGGGAGTTGTTTTTAAGTTTATTTCTATGCTTTGCTAAGTGTTGTTCTTGGTTCAAAATGATGATTTCATGGATTTTCTCTAGTTTTTCCATTTGGTTTTCTTCTTCCTTTTTCTTTGAACAATTCAGCCATATGGCCTAGGTGGGACTAAGATGATGGCTTGATGATGAGGACCTTGAGGGTGGGTTGTGAATCCATCACAAGTTAGGCCTCTAAAGCTTGAAAGTTCCACTTGATGCAAAACTTTAAAGAATAATATTTTTATGATGTTTTTATGATCTTGAGTTTAGAACTTGAAAGATGTATTTTTCACTTTGTCTTGCTAAGATATATTGGGTTGAATTTATATTTCTCTAAAGTCTTGAAGAGCTCTAGTAAGAAATAAAATGAACTTGCATCCATGTTTAAGTTTATGCCTTGCATAACCATGTTTACTTTCTATGTCATCACTAAATTCTCAAGAATGAATAAATGAACTTGCATATTCATGTTTAAATTTCCAAGCTTGCATTTCATGTTTAAATTTCAAGTTGTCACTTAATCTCTAAAGATAATAAAGAAGTTGCATCTCATGTTTATTTTATGCTCTCACTTTATTTTATAATGGCTAAAATAGTCAATGCATGACATGTTTATTTTATGTCATCACCTAAAAATCCTAGAGCTCAAAGACTTGCTTATGAATCACAAGCGAAAAATATAATTGGAGTTAAAGAATTTATTCTTTAAGAAGTCTTGAGAATTGGAGCTTAAAAAAAAATGTAATTCTCATCTCCCTCACGGTCCTGCGGACTACGCCTCGCTGCTTAAGATTCTCTTCTCCCTCTCCTGGTCCCTGCGGATTACCGCTCCAGTTTCTTGCATCATGTTTATATTACAAGCTCTTGCATCATGTTTAATTTTCAAGTCATCACCTTAAATCTTAAAGATAAAGAAATGAATTTGCATATCATGTTTATAATTCCAAGTTATCACCTTATAATGACAAGATTAAAATGAGGTTGCATAGCATGTTTATGATTCTAAGATATCACATAAATCTCTTAAGCTCAAGACTTGCTCCTTTTATCTTAAGTGAGAATTTTAATTATGAAGATTCTTTCAAAAAGAATTAGTTTCTAAAAGATTTTTAAAGCTTTGCAAGGATTCTACGGAAACTAATATTTTATGTTCACTTAAAATGTGATTTTATACAATTATATGAGGTTCATGATTCGGCTAATATGAGATTAGTACCAATAAATGATGATGATTTAATATGTTTGAAGTTGTGATAATTATGGTTTATTGCTAAAGGAATGATTCTATGCATATTAGATGAAGCTAGCTTCCTAGAAAACTTAAAAGCAAGATTTCTAGAACTTTAGAGAATGAAATTTATGCATTCTGTAGAGCCTTTAGTGACCTTAAGAACCAGATATTATTAGACCTTAAGAACCAGATATTATTATCTTTAGATAAGGGACAATGATTCATAATTGGTTTAGTAATTAATTTTAGCATCATAGGGAAAGGAACGAGAAGGGTTAAAAACGTAACTTCTACATAAAACCTTAAGAACAACTTACTATCTATGCTACCCCATATAGTCTAATAATGTTCTTAAGGCTTATAATTGATGGTAATAAATCCCTTAGATGCATAAGTAATTAGTTTGATAATTAAGGTTACCAAATTTTAGAGTTCTGTTATTTAAGGGAGCTGTGAAAATTTTAGATGACATCTTTGATGCTTTGGAATGTCAGATTATATGATGATGTAATGCCTACTGAGAATTTGATATTATTGAATGATTTCATGGCTTGCATGTTATAATTGCTATTGCAAACAATGAGAATGTTCATGCATCTTGATGATTATGATTTAACATGCTAAGACTTAATGGTGACTTAAACTCATGAGGAAATGATCCTTTGGACCCATCAGACTATAGGTGGTGAAAAGGTGATCTTGAGAAAATGATCCTTTAAGACCCATCAGACTATAGGTGGTGAAAAGGTGATTTTGCCCCTAGCCCGTTCTCTCAAAGGGTAGAGTTGGGATTTTAACTTATCAAAGGGATAAGTATATGCTAGTGACGACTAGTAAGGTATGAGCTCATAACCTAGATTACTCCCAAAAGGGTGAAGTATAGGGTGGCCCAGGAAAATGATGATGAAAGTAACTTTAAGTCACCTAAGAAACTAAGTAAATGCATTATGTGAATATGATGTTCTGCTATGCATAGTATTTATGAGATGATGATGAGAAATATAATATTCTGCTATGCATAGTATTATGAAATGATGATGAGGAATATGATGTGATTTTATGCATAACTATGTTATTATATATGAAAGGAAAAGTTCATTATAAACATGACATGCTAAGTTTATGATGCATTATAAGACGCATGATTAAAACCGACGAACCTCGGTAAAGTATATTTTCGAACTTAATAAATCAATCTTAGCATGCTCACTATTTCATAATAACCCGAGGTTCCTGGGGACGATGATGATGACACAATGCATCATGAGGTGAGTACCCTACTGAGATTCTTTTATAAGTTTCTCACTCCCTCTATTTTTCTTTCCATCTCGTCTTCAGAAAAAAGGAAGCGTTCGTGAATCACATTGAGGCTACCGGGAGCTGAACTTGAATCCTGCTAGTTTCACTCGTATATTTCAGATATCTATCCCTATCCCTGAGTGTTATTACTAGGTGCCATTAATGGATGTCCTTCCATCCATATATTATTTATGTTTTATTAGATTGCCTACACTTAGTCTTATTCTGTTGGTAGGCAAAATATCTATATGATATGTAATTATGGATGCTTATGATGGAGCCAATATATTATGATGTGATGTTTGTAAATTCCTATGTGTCTTTTAAATTTTGCTAAATCATTCACGTTAAGCGCGGCTCACGTTTTCAATTATGTTTAAAAAAAAAATGGCTCGTAATTTCACTAAGTATTTTCAAAGCATGATTAAGGAACTGAAGCAAAGAGTAAAGTCTAGTAATTATCACTCCTAGGTGTATTGGGTTAATTATTAGGGTGTTACATTATCTACCCTAGGCGCACCCTAGAGGAGTCTGGAGATCCTTGGTTTAGCTTGTCTTTCATTCATGGATATTATGGATTACTATATGTTGGTGGGCATGATATGACCCTTGTATGTATTTTCTGGTATGCAAGGTAAAATGATGATTCTCTGATGATATATAAATATATATGTGTGTGTGTGTGTGTGTGTATGGCTAATTCCTTATGCTTATGTGTTATGATGTGAAGTTTTATGTATGTTCGTATTTGTCTTTACCTCTCTCCTTTTCCTACATTTCTATATTGTTCCTTACGTATGCGGGGCTCACGTTTTATTTTAAAATTAAAATTAAAATTTACTCATATTTCCATTAAAGTACTTTCTGTAACACCTAATAATTAACCGAATACACCTAGGTTGTATCTGATTAATTACTAGACTTTAGTTTTTGCTTCAGTTCTTTCATCATATTTTGAAAATACTTAGTGAAATTACGAGCCATTTTTTTTAGCATGAAAAACACATCATATTGGCTCCATCATATAACATCCATAATTACATAACACATAGATAGTTTGCCTACCAATAGAATAAGACTAGGTGTAGGCAATCTAACAAAATAAATAATATATGGATGGAAGGACATCCATTAATGGCACCTAGTAATAACACTCCAAGGATAGAGATAAATATTTGAAATATACGAGTGAAACTAGCAGGATCAAGTTCACTACCTTAAAGCCTCAATGTGATTCACGAACGCTTCCTCCGTTTCTGAAGACGAGATGGAAGAAAATAGAGGGAGTGAGAAACTTATAAAAAGAATCTCAGTAGGGTACTCACCTCATGATGCATTGTGTCATCATCATCGTCCCAGGAACCTCAAGGTTATTATGAAATAGTGAGCATGCTAAGATTGATTTATTAAGTTCAAAAATATACTTAAGGTCGTCGTTTTAATCATGCGTCTTATAATGCATCATAAACTTAGCATGTCATGTTTATAATGAACTTTTCCTTTCATTAACACATCATATTCCTCATCTTCATATCATAATAACATGCATAGAAGAACATCATATTTCTCATCATCATCTCATAAAATGCTATGCAGAAGAACATCATACCATAATACTATGCACAAGACATGGTGCACTTATTTCATTCCTTTAGTGTCCTAGGTGACTTAAAATTTTCATCATCATCATTATTTCCTGGGCCACCCTATACTCCACCCTTTTGGGAGTAATCTGGTTATGAGCTCATACCTTGCTAGTCGTCACCACATACTTATCCCTTTTGATAAGTAAAACTTCCGTCTCTACACTTTTGAGAGAACGGACTAGGGGCAAGAATCACCTTTTCATCGCCTATAGTTTGAGGTCCAAAGGATCATTTTCTAGGATCACCTTTTCACCACCTATAGTCTGATGGGTCCAAAGGGTCATTTCCTCATATATTTTGAGTCACCTTTAAGTCTTTGCATGTTATATCATAATACAATTCTCAATTCATAATCATTTATAACATTTTCTCGTTTATGGTCTTATTCTGAATAATATATATACCAATTGTAATCATGCATTCGGGAGATTCCAGGAAAGAGAGGTGGGTCACAAATGGACACGCTTAAATACCAAGTCTTCCTAGCCAAGAACCTTTCCAAATTACACTTTTACAGGAACATACTTTCTTCCAACAAGGGTAAATTTTTAAGTAACAAAGAATATTTCATTATTTCATGTATAAGCATTCTCATTGTTTGCAACACAACTGTAACATGCAAGCCTAGGAATCATTCAATGACGTCAAATACTTAATAAGCATCAAATCACTACATAGACTTATCAATGAAAACATCAAAGAGGCATCATCATAAATCCTTATCGAAAGCGTCTTAAACAACTGAAACTAGAATTGGGCAACCTCAATTATTGAACTAATTAATTATGCATCTAAGGGATTTTTACCATCAATTATAAGCCTTAAGAACATTATTAGACTATATGAGGCAGCATAGGCAGTAAATCATATTAAAGCTTTATCCTTGCTTTATGTAGCTAATTTTACTTCTAACATGCATAGAATTATTCTTTATCAATAAACATAATTATCACAACTTCAAACATATCAAATCATAGTAATACTAACTCAGATCAGTGGCTGAATCATGAACCTCACATAATTGCTTAATATCTTATTTTAAGTACATGCAAGATATTAGTTTCCGTAATATCATTTTAAGCCTTAAAACTCTTTTAGAAACTAATTCTTTTTGGTAATCTTGAAAGAAATTATAGAACCAACTCAGTAGCTATTTAAAAATTACTTTAGGCCTACCTTAATCATGAGGTCAATTTATAAATTGAAAGAATGTTCATGATTAAAATTCTCACTTAAGATAAAAGGAGCAAGTCTTGAGCTTTTAAAGATTTAGGTGATACTAGAATCATAAACATGCTATGCAACCTCATTTTAATCTTATCTTTATAAGGTGATAACTTGGAATTGTAAACATGATGCAAGAAACTAGAGTGGTGGTAGTCCGCATTGACCATTAGAGGGAGAAGAGAATCTTAATAAAAGAAAATAAGAAACCGAGCGGCGGTAGTCGCACTAGACGGTGAAGGAGAAGAGAATTCTTATTAAGCTCCAACTAAGACTTCTTAAAGAATAAATTCTTTGACTCCAATAATCTTAAGGAATATATTCTTAGGATACTACCATTTTCCAACTTTGCTTGTGATACTTGGGCAAGTCTTTGAGCTCTAGGATCTTTAGGTGATGACATAAAATAAACATGTCATGCATTGATTCTTTTAGCCATTATAAAATAAAGTGAGAGCATAAAATAAATATGAGATGCTTCTTATTATCTTTGAAGATTAAGTGACAACTTGAAACATAAACATGAAATGCAAGCTTGGAAATTTAAACATGAATATGCAAGTTCATTTATTTATTCTTAAGAATTTAGTGATGACATAGAAAGTAAACATGGTTATGCAAGGCATAAACTTAAACATGGATGCAAGTTCATTTTATTCTTTACTAGAGCTCCTCCAAGACTTTTAGGAACATATAATATCAACCCAATATATATATCTTAGCAAGACAAAGTGAAAAATACATCTTTCAAGTTCTAAACTCAAGATCATAAAAACATCATAAAAATATTATTCTTTAAAGTTTTGCATCAAGTGGAACTTTCAAGCTTTAGAGGCCTAACTTGTGATGGATTCACAACCCACCCTCAAGGTCCTCATCATCAAGCCATCATCTTAGTCCCACCTAGGCCATATGGCCGAATTGTTCAAAGAAAAAGGAAGAAGAAAACCAAATGGAAAAACTAGAGAAAATCCATGAAATCATCATTTTGAACCAAGAACAACACTTAGCAAAGCATAGAAATAAACTTAAAACAACTCCCTACCTAATTTGATTTGAAGGAAAGGAATAGACTTGGTTTCCTTGAGTGAAATGAAAGAAAATCTCTTTGAGAAATGGGAGAGAAATTTCGGCCAAGGAGGAGGAAGAAAGAAAGCTTTTGGTGCTCCTAAAACTATAATTTGTGTAAGTTATGAGCAAGGCTTCCAAGGCTCCTCAAGCATATTTATAGAGGAATTCAAGCTCATGTATGACAAGAGGAGGAGGCATAATTTTTGGATTTTTCATGGGGAACAAAGGAGGAAAATCATTTCTTGTTTAAGGCATGTTTTATGCCATGTTTTAGGGAATTTTTTGGCATTTTGTTTTAGTGCATTATCTTGCAATAATTCTAATGATTATGGATGAATTATTTCGTGCATTACAGCCTCATGGAAGAGGGTTTTGTGTGTTCCATGTATTATTTAGGTGTAGGCAAGGTATTCATGCAATTTAGAGAATTTACGTTAAGGGCTTAGGTGAATTAGTAAGCAATTTGAGTGTTTTAAAGCAATTTTAGGTTCTAATCAATTTAAATAAATAATTTTGACTCTAGATTAATAATTAGAATTTAATAAGCTTTAATTTGAGCCTAATATTGCTTAGGTTTGAAATCAAAAATCTCAATTTGTAAAACTGCACAAAATAGGGGCAAAACGGTCATTTTACTTAAAAATTGCCCGAGACCACCCAAGCTTAACCAATGGTTAATCATGGCTTAAAAACACCTTTTAAAACATTTTAGTGAGGTTCGGCTAAGTCAGCACGCAAATCGATTAAAAAGCGTATGGGCGTTTTGGTCATTTCGCTGTCGAAGCTCAAAATTATGATTCTTCTCCTTTATTAACACACATAACACAAACAATCCCTTATTATTATCAAAACATCCCCTTGAGGATGGGTGGGGCCCATGATCCTCATTTTGAGTAAAATAACCTCAGGGCATTTTGGTCATTTTATACGTAGAAATTGGGTTTGCAATACTTGCACGAATTGCTCCTAACTTCTCTTCTAACGTTATATTCCTTTATTAAGGATTGTTTGGTCTCAAATTTTATATAATATTTACCTACGGTAATTCGGTAATTCCTAATGACAGTAAAAATTACATAAAATTGGGGTTACACTTTCAAAGGGTAATAACTAATAGTTAACTAAATATCCTAGGCATATTGTGTTAAATATTAGGGTGCTACACATATCATGTTTAAATTTCAAGTCAACACCTTAAGTCTAAAGATAAGAAAATGACTGATAAGAAGCATTTATGTCACTTATCTTGCTACCAAACCTTAGCTTTTTGCATGAGTTTTACTCAAATTATAATGAATTAATAAGGATTTTGATTTACTCCTCATTGTGTTTTAAATAGAATTATTGACTTTTGTATTGATTTTGGAATAAATTGTAATTACACTCTCTTTGAGTATGGTTTGTGCACAAGAGCTTTGGATTAAGGTGTAAAATGTCAAGAACACTTGTGGTTATTTTGATGATGTCCAACTTTGTAACACCCTAAAAATCATTTAAAAATTAATTTGAGCTTTGTTAGTCATAATTTTAATAACAATTTAACAACATAAGGGTGGCCCAACAGACGTTTTAAAAAAAACAAAATTCTGGCCTGGCTAATAGTAACCTTGCCTGCTCTACCTGCCTTGAAGGTTAAACCCAAAGGCCCCGAGGTGCCCAAAATTAGGAAAACATGGGAATAAGGTTAGAAATAGGTGGGAATGATAATTTTATACTTAAAATTAATTTTCGGGCAATATCGGTTCAATCGTGTATAGTGTTTACCCATTCGGTAAATTTCTGTGCGTTTTAACATCGAAAGATATTTTTAGTCACCACAAATGGTCAAATTTTATCCTTTTAGGACATGTGAAGGCCAAGATTTAATCTTGGAATCCAAGATTAAATCTTAGCCATCCATTTTGCTTTATTACATAATATCTTCATGCAATTGTTATAAGATCAACACATGTCCAAAGCTTGTTCAAGAAGCGAAATCCTCTTCTTTAAGCATCAATTTCGTGTAGCCTTCAAGGAGAAAAGAACCAGCCACCATTTTCATCTTCAAGAGCTTGATCTTGAGTTCTAAGCCCAAAAACCCTAGCCTAGAGTTGTTGAAACATCAAAAGTTCTTCATTAAACTTGTTCTACACCTAATTCTCTACCAATCTAACCGAACAAAATTTCCATTCCTTATCAAAACCTTGTCTTGTACCTCATACCTCACTGATATCAGAGGGGTTTGAAGTTGGATTGAGAGCTTTGGAGGAGAAGGAAGCAAGCTTGGTTAATCTTGAAGCCAAGGAGCTAATAGGTTACTCAAAGTAGGGCTTTTGCTTCCTTTTCTTGTAAAATTTTTCTGTTCTATTTTGGCATGACCTAGGTCCGAAATTTCTAGTTGTATTGCTGGATAATATGTTGGTATTGATGTGTGAATTTTGGTGGTGTGTTTGGATGGGGTTAGAAAAGGGTTTTCCTAGAAGGAAATTAGGACTAGGCTCCTGGATTCCTAGTTGTCTTGCAAGCAGGAATTATGCACGAATTTTCTGGTATAGTTGTGGATAATTTTATGAGCTATAAAAATTATATGTTGTATCTAATATCTTAAACTAACTACATGAATTTTATTGGGGTTGATTTTAAAGTTTACTGCCTCAAAAAAATCAAGGACCGAAATGTGACTAATGCTGTGTTGGTTGTTGAAACTGAAGCAATAAATTTGTTGAATTTATTATCATAGAAATTGATTGAATTAGCCCATAAAATTTTTACACGAAGTTAGTAACATATTGAAGTATCACTTTAAATTTTCTTGTGCCTTGATTCCATCAATTACTAAGGTTAAAAATTTTGGGAACCGGTTCTGACTTGAATTGGTGGCCCTGACCTGAAATTTGTACATTTTACTGAAGTAGCTATAGACCTCTGTTTGTCTTGAAATTTTTACAGGGTCTTCTAGACATTTAAGAGTCATATAGAATTTTTTCCGTACTTGGAATAGCTGTTTAATGTGGTAATTAAATGTTGTGCCTAGGATAGTAAATCCCATTGTGCTGGAAATGGATTGATGTTGTAGTTGATGAACTAATGCCATTTTTGGTTCTACTATGACATGAATACTAGATGTTACCTATTTGGCCATGTGACTTGTGACATATAAAAGTATGCTAGAGGTATGATTGAGATTATATTGTGAATGAATGCCTGTATATGCATTATACTTGCATTTGAAAAGAGAATATATATAAATTTCAGTCGTGCATGTTCTGACATATACAAACAACAAAAACAAGACTTAGGTTGAATGAGGAAGGAAATTGAAAGAGAAACCCCCAATTTATAGTCGATAGATGTATCGGCTAGGAATCGTGTATGTGATTTGGAAATAGAAAAAATGAAGTTCAATGATCACGCATAGGCTGAGCTCATCCTGAGAAGAGAACTATTTCCCTTGGTGTAAACCACTAAGATACCATTTGGTATAAATTATTTATTGTGGAATTGCCCACGACAAATACCCGTTGGGTATAACTAAGTCTTTCCTATGTCAATGAAAAGAGAAAATGCATTGACTTGATTTCTATGGCCATAAGTGGAACCATGTCACATTGAGATAAGTTTACTGCATGTGTTATATGTCTATCTCATCTACTCTAGATTGACTTCCTTGGAATGATTTATTAATTGTTGAAACATTATGATATATGTGCTCTAAGTGGTTGATTATTAAAAGCTACCCACTTCGGAGCGATGATTTTAGAATCTTAAAATAAATCTTTAGTTTATATTGCATGATCACATTTTCTTGATAAACCGAAGTGGTTTGGGCGATGATATGACATACATTTTTCGTATATATTTGTGGATGCCCCTGAGAATTATGTAATTCTCACCACTGTGTTTGTGTTTCCGTGTCGCTTCCAGGTTAAGCCAAAGGACTATGACGCCTTACCAAGAGGACTCAAAATGGCAATAGTGTAGCAACGAATGTTTATATTATGTTGTATTTAGTGGAATGGATATATGTAACTACATTAGAGAAGTGATATGTACTAAAGCTCATAGGGGAGCTTCCTCTTGTACTTAGTTGTGTATTCAATAAAGGTTGTACTTTCTTTGTTATATACATATTTCAATAGAATTTCACTTAGTTATTACACACGTAAATCAAGCTTTCTATAATACTTAAGAAAGGTCTGTATTAAGTAACAACTCTCGAGTATAACGTCATGACTTAAGGATGGGGTTGTACTTGGGAGGATGTTACATGACTTTTCAGTTAGTATTTTGCATAATATCCTAGCTACAAATGTCTGATTGAGGTGATTTTAGTGGTGTTGGAAAGCTTATTCAAAGGGCTACAATCATTATTAGTAGTGCTGAGGAAAATCCATGTTTAATGGCCAAAGTGACCAAATACGTGAGACATCAATGTTGTCTAGCACAACAGAAACCCAAAAAATGGCTTTTATAGCATAGCTCAATGGTGAGCGCTATAGCACCCTAACTCTTAACCTTATACGCTCGAGTCATATTCGGTTAGTTATTAGTTGCTACGCCTTTGTTCAGATCTTGACTTACTTTTCTTTAAAATACAATTAATAAAATACGACTAAATTTTTCTTTTTGAACTTAAAATTTAAATGTGAGCCGCACATGCACATAGATACCAACTATTAAACGTAAAACATAACAACTAGATATACATCATCATAACAACCATGAATAAACCATAGAATAATCACAACATAAATTATAGTAGTATATCATAATCATAACATAACAACGATGCCTTTATAAATATAAGGACATCTAGGGGTATCAATTACACCAAACAACTTTAACTAATGCAAAACAGAATGTTAACAAGGCTAGACTAGTCTTCATGCTTCCACTGTGCCCTAATCTAACTAGATGACGTGATTCCTACGCCCGCGCCTCAAGGAAGATCACGAACATCCGCATCAATCCGTTCGAGACGACACGAAGGGAAATAAAAGGGGTGAGAATACTTATACAAGATTCTCAGGAGGGCTCCCGACTTTAACACAAGTGTCATCATCGTCGCCCAGCCACTTTGGTTTGATTATGAAAGAGGTGTGCATGCATAGGTTCAGTTTTAATTTCTCAAATCCTATTATCTGAAGTGGGTTTCTTTTAACATGAGTCTTGATGGTATGAATGTAGATATTTTATGTATGCATGTCAAGCATGACGTTCACGTACTCAACATAGATCACTTAATCATAAGCACTAATGGAACAACCACGAAACATATGCATGTGCGTTTTACTTTGTCATATTGAACTTTTGAGTTCCTTTCTTAAATTTTTCCACCCTCATCGTAGCCACCAAAATCCACCCAACATCCCGCCCCGATTTTCATAGCCACCAAAACTCCAAATACACTCATCGCCTAGGAATGAGCTCAAACCTAATTAGTCATCATTAGTTTTATGGGGAAAAGGGGGAATCATATCTCTTTCTGGATCACCTCGTACAACCCTTAACTCGGAAGTCATAATGGGATCATTTCCACATTATCATATCTTGTATGGATGCAACATGAGTATACAACCATAGAACATCATATAACATATCCTCTATTCATATCTCATATTCTCATGCATTTTAAACATAGCATACCACATCATCATAACAACATGCTACAAATCCACATATAGTCTCATATTCATGGTATTAATACATTCACATTCATCACGAATATACCCACTCGGTCTCTCTCACATCACACCTCCTATCTGATGGTGTCTTATGCTTTGACCCTTATCGGGTCTTAAACTTGTATTCTAGTTATCCTAACATTCATTATGGATCTTTATTTCACCTAAGGGATCATTACCTATAATTTCCTCTAATGTTTTTACTTACTAACATAACCAAACAGCATTACATCACTTTGGCAGAAAAATTATCATATGATTACGGGTTCTAGATTCTCATCTTTGACCCTTTCTAAGTTCCGTCTTCGCCTAAGGCTCTATAATCAATTCCAAATCCAATTATGAGGGATTCCTACACATATCCACTAATTATAAACCATTTTTATTAAGTCCATTTATGCTGGAACAAAATTTACAATTTGTGCATCTAAGTGTTCAGAATTCTCATTTTAAGTCCTTTTAGTTACTGTTCTTTCCTAACTTCCCTGAATTGATCCTTGCTTCACTCAAACATAATTTTACACATTTTAACACCATAAAACAGAATTTATACAGTGGCCAAGTGCACAAGGCAGAATCTAAATGCAAGCATCATATAATCACATAGATTCATGATTTAAATGCATATAAGTTACTAGCTTTCTCTAGGAATAATTTTAGGAACTCAAAACTCTTTTAAAACCAATTCCTCTCATTAAAATCATATAAAGGTGTGCTAGGTCAGTAGCTAAAATGATTTGTTCATGAATTAGATTTAAAACATCAAATCTTGGTCATAAATTCTTAAGTTTACCTAAGCTTGGAAAAATTCCAAGACATAGGCTATTGGCACTTATGATTAGATGAACTCACATCAAGTCCTTCATCATCATCATAAGGCCGAAATGGCATTCATGGAATGCTTCATTTTCTAAAACTTTACTTGTGATACTTGGGCAAGTCTTTAGCTCTAGGATATTTAAGTGATGGCATAAACTTAAACATGCTATGCACTTGTTTTACTCTTCATTATAAAATAAAGTGAGAGCATAAAATAAATATGAGATGCAACCTCATTATTATCTTTAAAGATTTAGTGATGACTTGAAATATAAACATGAAATGCAAGCTTGGAAATTTAAACATGATAATGCAAGTTCATTTAGTTATTCTTGAGAGCTTAGTGATGGCATCAAAATAAACATGCTATGCAAGGCATAAACATAAACATGTATGCAACTCATTTTATCTTAACTAGAGCTCTTACAAGACTTTAGAGGAACATTACAACCTTAACCCAATTTGTATCTTTACAACATAAAGTGAGCTTTAGAGTTCTTAGCACCAAGTCTTCAAAGAAGCCTTTGGTTTTGAACTTCATCATCAAGCTCAAGAAAATGGACACAAAACTCAACACTTATCTAAACAAGCATACAAGAACTAGTCATATTCTTTATTTTATTGCTCATGGGCTTCAATCTGAGTAAACTCTTAGAAGGCAAACCAACTTTAAGGTTGGCAAGGAAGTTAGAGCTTTTGAAATCATATGATTAATTTTCATAACAAAACTTTTAGTGATCTACTTAACATTTTTAACAAACTTTGTTCAAATAAAGGAAAAGGAAATCAAAACCATTTAAGAAAAGGAAAAGAGAACCAAAACTTTGAGGAAGAAAAGAAAGGAAAAATCGAAAGCATAAGCAAGAAAAAGGAAAGAAACCAAAAGCATATATGATCCAAGACCAAGTTTTTCAAGCTTTAGAGGTTTCTCACATGGCATCACAAGACCATTATCTTGAAACCTCATCATCAAGCCAAAGTTTTACTCATGAAAAGGCTCCAAGGCCAAAAAAGAAAAAGAGAAGGAAAGGTTTGAAAAACCAAGAGAAAACTAGAGCCTTTCTTGAAGAAAACTAGTAAAACTTTGAAATAAAACCCTACCTAAAGAAGTCTTGAAAGAAATAGAAGAAACTTGGATTCTTGATGGAATGAGAAGACAAAATCTCTTCTTTGATGAAAGTGATGATTCAGCTAAGAGGGGAAACCAAGGAAAATGATTTTTCCTTGAGAAAGCAAGCTTGGAAATGGAAAGATTGAGTGTTTGAGAGATGGTTTAAGGTGAGGAGTGGTTCAAGGTTGTTTGTGGTGATGGAAAGGTTTCTTTGATGGTGGAGGAAGAAGAACAAGATGAAGAGGAATTAAGAGGAAAAGAGAAAATAGCAAGAAAGCTTAACTTGACAAATGATCTAAAGTGTAACCAAGTTCTCTAAGGCTTGGTATTTATTGAAAATTGAAACATCTGGCTGCACCTGGGAGGAATGGCCAGATTTCATGGCCTTTGGGAGGAATATCTTCAAAAACTTGTCATTCAAAGGCATGGTTGGAGGGATGTCTAGGTATGGTCAAAGTATGGCTTGAGGTATAGTCTTTGAGTGAAAAAATCAACATGTGACACAAATGGGGGAGGATGAATTTGGCCAGATTTTCCAGCCAAGGGGAAGAGAATTGTTCATCTAATATGTGGCTTAATGATGTGTTTAGGTGTTTCTTTGATTAAGGTTTTGATTAGGAGTTTGTAAGAAAGTGATTAGGTGAGGTAATGGTTAATTAGGTTGTCAAGACTTGATTTAAGGGGTGGTCTTACTAGATTAACAATTTAAAACCATTTAAGTCAAATGAAGGTATGGCACAATTCCTTAATTTAAGGAATTGAGAGAGAAACACTATTTAAGGTTCTATGACTAGGAATCTTGTAACACCCTAATATTTAACCTCAATACGCCTAGGACGTATCAAGACTAATTATTAGTTATTACTTTTCTTTAAATTCATTTATAAAATACTTAGCGGAAAATACGGGTAAAATTTTTTTTGAAATGATTTATATAAACCAAAGTGCGAGCCTTTGCGCGTAACATAAACAACGTGAAGCGGAAGAATAAATAAAACATACAAATATACACATTAAAGAACACATCCATCATAAACATCATTCCTCATTACTTTAGATAATATAGTTTAGTACATCACAAGAGATATAAAGAAACATAAAGTCTTACCCGCACTAGTGGGGAGCTTGAGGACAATGGGAAACATAAAGACAAATACATGGTAATAATCCCAAAGATAAACACCCAACTATCACTACCCTCCCACTCCAAGCCTACTGGTGACGCCGGTCCTCGGGAGATGTAGCCCGCGACTGACGAAGCTCCTCGGATGTAGCCCAAAAGCGGAGATCTAGGCATGGGAATCGAGGGGACAGCGTGGCCTCCGCGTCGTGGTCGCCTCTCGGCTGTCGACGCGCCTCGCATGCCTCGGCTGGGTGACCGTGTCCTCACTACCTCCTCGTGACCCATAGGGAACGAAGGGAAGATCCTCCGAAGGATCAGCCTCTATTGAGAACGGGGAACATCTCGGATATCGCGTACCTCCGACGAGGAAGGTCGGTACGACGGGTCTACTCATCTCGGTCGTGTCCTCTCAAAGATCAGGTCGTCGCCAAAGGGTGAAGTCGGAACGATAGCTGGAGACGGGGGAAGCAAAGGGCGTCCACATATGCAAAAACGCGCACCTCGCAATGACCCTTGAAGTGGTAGGACTGATGCTCGGGGTCATAGTGCACCTCCCATGTAGGCGGGTCAATGAAAATCACGAACGACGCCATCGATCTGAAGACGTAACGGAAAAGACAGAGAGGGTGAGAATTCTTACTAAAGAATCTCATAGGGAAGTCCTCTATCCTAGTGCCATCGTTTACGTCCCCAGGAACCTTGGGTTTATTATGAAAATGTTGAGCATGCATAGGTTCATTATGAGGTTTTCACAAAGGTCGTTGTCCAAGGTCCATGTCTTTTATAATGATTCTTAATGCATGTATGCAACATAATGTTTCATGGATGCATGGTAGCACTTTAGGTAAATCAAACAATAATTCAAACAACATTGTGTGGCATGAAACTTTTCTTTGATCATCTTTCCTTTTCTCATACTTGTGTCACCAATAATATAGTAACCGCACCCTTAAACTAGGCTATGAGCTCATACCTTAACTAGTCGTCACTAGTTCTTACTTATCCTCTTGATAAGCGAATCATAAATATCATAATCCCGACTCCCGAGTACGGTAGGGGCCTAAGGATCACCCATCATGGGACTTCTCCTTCTTCGAAACGCATCGACTGGTTAAGACCAGCGACTTTGTCCGCTTTGGTATGGCTCGACCTCCATACCCCCACGGTTTACTTTTCCTCAGAGGGGAAATGCGTCTCGCATATAACTTTTAAACTTCATATTTCTCAAAAACTTTCTTTTTGTCCCTCAAATTTGACGGAAATTCGGCGGCATAACAGCTACTCTCAGAATTTCCTCAAATTTGAGTCATGCCACATAATTTCAGTCACATGCATCATTTTCATGGAACTTTCTCATTGCCACAACTTTCTAGTTCACATGAGCATATTTCTCAATTTCATTCATATCTTTGAAACATTATGCATTTCAAACACAACCATTCATCAATTATGCATATAAAGTTTCATGCTCAAGGAACTAACATAATCACATCATCATACGTGTGCACGAGGTTCATCATCATAATCATACTCTCTCGTCCACCTATCTTACAGTATCTTATGCTTTGCCCTTTCGGGCTTTAAACTTGTATTTGCATTATTATTACCCTCAAGGGGTTGGCACTTAAACTTTTCCTCTAAAGTTTGAACTCACCAAGATTCCACTCAGCACTCAACATAAAAGGGCAGAAAATATATATTTGCTTAAGGGCTCTAAATCTCCATTCGCGACCCTTTTAAGATCCATCTTCGCCTAAGACTCCATAATTAATTCTTAGATCAATTATGAGGGATTCCTAGGCATGTTCTCTAAGTTATAAACCACTTAGATCTCTTATCATCATCTTATACTTAGAAATTAGCACCTAATCATTTATGAAGGGATCTTGTACATGTCTTACTAATTATGAATCATTTATCCCTGAATTAACCATTCTAGAACAATTTGCACTTCTTTGTATTAAGGTGTTCTAGAATTCTCATCTCAAGTCCCTTTTTAGTTACTTATTCTTTACTAGCTTCTCTAAATCGATCCTTGCTTCACTCAACATAATTTTACACATTTAACACCTTAGAACAGCATTTATACAGGAGCCAAACATAGAACCAAATCATGAACCCATAAGATCACATAATCTCTTGGGTTGAAATGCATATAAGTTGCTAGTTTTCTCTTGGAATGTTTAAAACAAAAGGTGTTCTGTAATCGATTACATGTTCCTAGTAATCGATTACCAGGAGCTCAATTCATTCTGGGTTTTAAAAACAAGGTAATCGATTACACATAATGGTAATCGATTACGTAGGTTAAATCTGTTTCCAAAAGTAAAGAACATAGGTAATCGATTACATACGACGTAATCGATTACTTAGGTTAAATCTGTTTCTGAAGAGTAAAGAACATTTGGTAATCGATTACATTATAAAGTAATCGATTACAGGGTTTCCAAAGAGGTCTGGGCATGAAAAGCCGTAGTAATCGATTACACTACCTTGGTAATCGATTACCAGAACCAAAAGTCCTTCGAAAACCTTCTGGTAATCGATTACATTGGTGGTAATCGATTACCAGAACCTTGAAATTGAGAAAACATGATTTTGACACATTCCAAACTATTTTAAACCTCTTGAGACCTCATAAAACATTTTCCAACATTTCCTTGAAAATCATTCATGTATTTTACAAAATCAAACCATTGTTGGTTCATACCAAAACTCATCCATTTCTTTTTGAATGGAGTTTCCTTTTTAGGATACTTAGGGCAAGTCTTTGAGCTCTAGAGTGTTTAGGTGATGACAAAATCTTAAACATGCCATGCACTTTATTTTACTCTTCATTAGAAAGTAAAGTGAGAGCATAAAATAAATATGAGATGCAACTTCATTATTATCTTTAAGGATTAAGTGATGACTTGAAATATAAACATGAAATGCAAGCTTGGGAATTTAAATATGGTAATGCAAGTTCATTCATTTACTCTTGTGAAATTAGTGATAACATCAAAATAAACATGAGATGCAAGACATAAATTTAAACATGAATGCATCTTGTTTTTGTCTTAGCTAGAGCTCTTGCAAGACTTTTAGAGGAACATAAACCTCAACCCATTATGCATCATAAGGCAAGCTTTAGAGTTCTTAGCACCTAGACTTCAAGAGAAATCTTAAGGTTTGAACTCACCATCAAGCTTAAGGAAATGGACCCAAAGTTCATCACTTTGTCTAAACAAAACTACAAGAACTAAGTCATATTCTTTATTTTATTGCTCATAGGCTTCAATCTAGCGCGGATTCTAGAACGGCCGACCAACTTTAAGGTTGGCAAGGGTAAGCCTAGAGCTCTTTGAAATCATGAGATTAACTTTCTTAACAAAACTTTCGTGATCTACTAGACATATTTTACAAACTTTGTTCAAATCCATAGAAGAAAACTGAAAATCCTTAAAGGAAAGAAAAGAGGAAAAACGAAACTTAAATCAAGAGAAAGGAAATCCAAGCATGTATGGTCCAAGACCAAGTTGTTTCAAGCTTTAGAGGTTTCTCACATGACAACAACAAATCATTATCTTGAAACCTCATCATCAAGCTCACATTCTTTTTGTAAGAAGGCCTCTTGGCCGAAAAAGAAAGAGGAAGGAAAAGGAGTTTGAAAACCAAGAGAAAAACTAGAACTTTCTTGAAGAACACAAACAAAAATCATCAAAACTTAACCCCTACCTTAAGAAGTCTTGAAGAGATGTAAGAAAGCTTTGTTTTCTAGATGGAAGGAGAAGGAAATCCTTTTGGAGTCTTGAGGAAGAAATCAGCCAAGTTGAGGGAATTTGAGAGGAATGAGAGAATTTGCAAGAAAGTTGAACTTGGCAAATGATCCAAAATGTAACCAAGTTCTCAAGGCTTGGTATTTATAGAAAACTTGCAATATGGAGGCTGAAATGGGAGGGAACCGGCGGCCTTTTGGAGGAGGAGGAGGGAGGAAAATATCTCTTACAAAGGTATGGGCTTAGGCATGGCAAGCATGGTTGGAAGCATGGGCAAGGTATGGCCTAAAGCATGGGCTTGGAGTGCATCACAACTCAACATGTGGCACCATTTTGGGGACAGATTTCGGCCTCCTCATCAGCCAAGGGGAAGGGATTTTTGTTCATGTAATTGTGGTTTAAGGATGTGTTTAAGTGTTTCTATGATTAGGCTTTTTGATTAGGAGTTTGTAAGCAAGCGTTTAGGTGAGAAAATGGTTAATTGAGGTGGTTCAAGACTTGATTAGGAGGGTGATCTTATTAGATTAGTAATTTAAAATAATTCTTTTGGTCAAATGAGGTATGGCTCAATTCCTTAATTTAAGGAAAGAGAGAAACACTATTCAAGATTCCATGACTAGCAATCTTGAATTTAAAGAATACAATTAGAGTTTATCTAAGCAATCTTAGGTTCTAATTAACCTTAATAAATCATTTTGACTCTAGATTAATTATCGAAATAAATTAATCTTCGATTAGAGCCTAATATTGCTTAGGTTTGCTAATTGCTTCATTAGGCGCACTGTACACTGTTCTAGGGGCAAAATGGTAATTTTGCACTAAAACTGCCAGGGACCTTCTGCTCAACTAAACATCAAACATTGCTCATAAACATCATTCTAAACTTCCTGGAAAAGTTCGGCTCAACGGCATCTTTTACCCGTGTAGACACAGGGGTATTTTGGTCATTTTGAGCCGAAGTTTAGAAAACGAGGTTTCCTCCTCATATCATTCATAACAGCATAATCCCCTTCAAACATCGAGTTGACCCATTCGAGGGTTGCCGGGGCAACTGTCCTCGAATTTTCGGTAGAAATGACCTCAGGGCATTTTGGTCATTTGTACTCTAACAAAAATCTGCGTTACAAATATTTGAATCAAAGATGTAATTAGAGTTTAACTAAGCAATCTTAGGCCCTAATTAACCTTAATTAAATTATTTTGACTTGGGATTAATTATCAAAATAAATTAATCTTCGATTAAAGCCTAATATTGCTTAGTTTTGCTTAATTACATCATTAGGCTCACTCCAGTGTTTTGGGGGCAAAATGGTAATTTCGCACTAAACTTGCTCGGCTCACCGAGCTTAACCTATTGTTAAACTTCACTTAAAAACATCATTTAAAATCTTTTGGTAAAGTAAGGTTCAAGGACCGTAAATCGGTAACAAAACAACCATCAGGGCGTTTTGGTAATTTGCAGCATTGGAACTAAAATGAGATTCTTCTGCTATATTACCACAATAACACATATAATCCCCTATCATCTTCAAAA
Organism: Dalbergia oliveri; assembly: GCA_030441495.1. Lineage (NCBI taxonomy): Eukaryota > Viridiplantae > Streptophyta > Magnoliopsida > Fabales > Fabaceae > Dalbergia > Dalbergia oliveri. The sequence continues at coordinate 522,559 of JAMLFY010000027.1, forward strand.
CATCCCCTAGATAAGGACTGGCGATCCTTATTTTCGGGTAAAATGACCTTAGGGCATTTCGGTCATTTGTACACGGGAAAATCGACGTACAAGCGCTGCAACGGCCATTTAGCGTTCCAAGTATTCATGACAAATCATTAAATGAGTTTTGCCCACTTTGACCCAATTTTAGATGGCGTATTTAAGGAATTGTTACAAACTTTACCCTAGCTTTTACTCACTTTTAGGCTACCATTTTACTTGCTATTATCTCTCTCTACATCTCTCTCTTCTCTCTCTCTCTCTACTTAAGTGTTCCATTGGTGAAGGTGTTTTATCTTGGAGATTGTGGTAACGTTGTTACTATTATTTTAAGGTCTTCTCTATTATCTTCATTGGTATAATCCTTTAGAGATGGAGCAGTAGATTTCTTTACTAGTGTCATTTCCAGATGGATTGGAATGATGTTTGAGATTGTTTGTTTATATTGAATGCATTGGTTTTCTTAAATGTTTTGGTTTATTCCTTTAATTATTGTGGTGATTGCTGTAATCTTTATTGGGATAACTAAATTGCCGAATTGTCATTTAGGGAAACTCTTTGGGCATAAATTGATAGATCTATTAGTTTATGTTTGAGGGAAAACATAGAATTAACTTTCCGATTGGTGATTAAGCTATAGCAATTGGCTCATTAATTAATGTGATTTGTAAATAAATTGGTGATCGTTGTTTATTAGCAATTCTAGAGGTCGATCTGATCACTGGTAAAATTGCTCGTAATTTATTACCAATAGCCACCAATGGGTTTAATATTTGGTCAATGATAATTAATTTCCAATCTTATGAATACCTTGCACTAGTACCTTCTCTATTGTTGCTATTATCTTTCAATTTAAATTATTTGCTTTAATTCTCAAAACCCCAAATCTTCCCAACTAAGTATTGAAGCCTCCTTGAGAGACGACCTCCGGTTGTGCCCTTTACTACATTTTTTGTGCAACTTAGCACTTTATAAATTTTAATTTGTTTGTGAGTCACGACATCTCGCATCAAATTTTGGCAAGGGCCAGGGAGGCATTAAAACTTAGTTGTTTAATTTTTCTATTTTATTTTATTAGGTTTTTTTTAATTTTATTTTTCTTTATTTACTATTCTTTATTTCTTGCTATTATTCTATTATGTAAAAAGAAAAAGAAAAAAATTTGTTCCCTTGTATGAAGCATTCCTTGTCTATTGAAAATTTAATACCTCTTTGATTTAAATTGAGAAAACCTTGAGAAAATGGATAACAAAGCATCAATAAGCGGAACCATCTAACATTAATCCTCTGTTTAGTGTTTCAGAAAATAAAGGTGACATGGGAGATCATATAGAACACTTAGGGCTCACTCTTCTACATTTCAGCCGCAACCTTGGCCATTACTTACCCTAGGCTTGACAATGATTTTTAGCTTAAGGAGTATATGCATCATGCTCCCCAAGTTCCATGGGCTATCTAGAGAGAGCCTCCACTAGCACTTGAAGAAGCTTCATATGGTGTGTTCTGGCATGAGACCCAATGGAGTAGAGGTGGATGATGTAACTAAGAATTCCTCTTCTCCTTAAAGATGCCAAAATAGTTCTTTATATCTGAGATGGATTGTGGATAGCTGGATGAGGATGAAGAGGCTTTTCTCAGAGAGGTATTTTCCCACCTAAGTGGCTCTGTAAAAAAGATCTAGAATAAAGGTGATGAAACTCTTCATGAATATTGGGAACACTTCAAGCTCCTTTGTGCAAGTTGCCCCAATCATTAGAATTCAGAGTAACTCCTTCTTCAGATACTTTATGAGGATTATTCCTGATAGGTGTATGGTAGATGCTACTAGTGAAGGGCACTTCTTGGATAAGACTTGGTAAAGGCCAATGCTTTAGTAAATATGGTTGCTAACTTTAGCAATTTGGTTCAAGGGCAGCCACAACTACTAGAGGCCTTCATGAAGTGAGCTAGTCAATAATCCATTGTTGACCTAGACTTTACAATAACTTTCTGGCCTTATGTAGCAATGGAGCAACTGGTATGGTTCCTAAGGTCTATGGCATATGTACTTCAAATGATCATCACATTGTATGTGCCGCATTGCAAGATGACTCAACTTCTAGGTAGGCAACTAGCCCCTTCTAGAGTCAACCTAAGAATTAGGCAAGTCAATTTCCATTTGGGAACACTATAATAGCTAGAAGAATCACCCTAATTTGAAGTGGAGTAATAATTCAAGCAAGGGCCAACCTTCACAGCAAAAGTACTTGGTACTTCATCAAAGGCAATTGACCCTCCTGCACCTCCATCTTTAGATCCTACTATGATTGAGATGATGAAGATGATGATGGAGAAAATGTAGGAAATTAGAAAGAAAATGCCCAGCTGAGAGAGGAGGTGACTCAAATGAAGCAAAATTAGAGTCAGTAAACCCAGCCTCCTAGTTTCCTTCCCAACCATGCTAAACCCAAGGAGAAATGTCTCTCTATCTCTAAGGTCTGGGACAAAAGTTCTAGAAGTGACTAGGCAGATCAGGAAAGAAACAAGCTGAAGATAGCCTAAAGAGTTACCTGGTAAGCAACTCCAGTGCTCCAGAACTATCAAATGGCTGGCATAAGGGCATCTCTTGGGCAAGACGCTGAGTGCTCAAGAAGCTGCAAAAATTCTAGAATTCATTCCCATCCATTCCCATAAAGAATACAACCAAGGAAGGCTAAGCAGTAGAATTCAACACGCTGGAAACCTTCGAAAAGTGCATGTCAACATACCCTCTAGATGCAATCAAGTAAAT
>JAMLFY010000027.1:525849-556849 GCA_030441495.1 Dalbergia oliveri
ATATATGTGCTGTCTAAATTTCTGTCTTGCAGTGAATTTTGCTAATTTTTTTAACATAGCAAATGATTGATTTTTCCTTTGAAGTTTTTACAAAGTGCTGGAAACATCTTGACTTTCAACTTTGATTTTTCTTTTGAATTGATTCAATCATTTGCTAGGGTTAAAAATTATGAATTTTGGGTTTTGAGTTAAGGTTAAGTGGTCTCTTGACCACCAAATTTGTCTAATTTTGTTGACATAGTTAGAGACTCTTTTTGCTATAAAATTTTTATGGACCCTTGTGGATACATTAAAGTGTCCTTGAGAATTTTTATATCCTTAATTGATTGTTTGATGGCAAATTAATTTGTGCTACAATGGTGTGAAATCTACCCAATTGCTGGAAAAGAACCAAAGGCTTGAATTCATGAAATAATGGAATCTTGTACTAGTGTGACATGAGCACAAGAATAGGAATATGAATAATTGAGCATCTGAACTTATTGATAAGGTTAGGCACACCTAGATGTGAATGCTTATTACAATTGCTCATATGCGAAAGAAAAGCATAAGATTATGTTTCTTAAGTTAGGAGAAAGTAAATCTAGTTTGTGAGGGAAAGTAAACCTAACTACCAAGAAAAGCATAAGGTTTATAATTCTTGTGGAGAAGGTAAATTCAGTTGTTGGGAAAAGTAAACTTGACTACCCTTGAATTAAGTCGGGCAAAGTAAACCCAACTAGGAATATGTCTATGTGAGAATTGGAGAAAGTAAATCCAATGATCATGTATTGGAATGAGCTCAGTATTGAAAATGCAGTCTATTACCCTAAAGTAGTCTTTTATCTTATGTGCTAAGTCAAGAATTTTAGTATAAATTGAGGTCAATATGTTAAGTTGTGATTTAGTAGTATAGGGTTTATATGATGTTGGGTAGTATGATATAGGATTGAATAATAAAAGCTACCCACTTCGGAAGAATGATTTTTAGAACTTTAAAATGAACCTTTGATGTGTATTGCATCCTCACATTTTATTGATAAACCGAAGTGGATGGGGTGATGGTGATGACATTATGATTGTGTAACTAGGGAGTTGCCCTACTGAGAATAGTATAATTCTCACCCTATGTGTTTGTATTTTCATGTTCTCCAGGTGAAGCTAGAGGACTATGATACTGCTATGCAAAAGAACTTGGCATTGCAATATTGTAGTAGTTAACACTTGTATTAAGTTGTATTTAGTGAAATGGATATGTATGTAACTATATTAGAGAACATATATGTACTAAAGCTCATAGAGGAGCTTCCTTTTGTACTCAGCTATGTATTCAATAAATGTTGTGTTTCTTTGTTATACATTTTAATAGAATCAATATTAGTTACTTCACGATTCAATCAATCTTGCTATAGATAACTAAGAAATGTCTACTAAATTATAAGTAACAACTCCTAAGCATAATGTCATGACTTAAGGATGATGTTGCACTTGGGAGGATGTTAGGTACTCACCCATGCATGTGTTACTATGCAAACTCATGTTGAGAACTATGTATAATTATGTTATGCTAAGTATTTTAAATTTTCACAATGTTATTACCGCTCAATTAATTTCAATTGTAGAATTCATGTTAGAGACCATAACTATGACTGACGTATCATTCGCACTACATGCTTAGTCTTTAAAATGATAGATTCATAAAAAAAAAAATTTACCCCTATTTCTTATCATCAATTTAAAAATAACGTCGGTCAAAGAGTAGGCAAAGCTAATAGATTCCGGGTTTATTAGGTGTTAGGGGTTGCTAAGAGGAAAAATAGAAGCTTGCAGGAAATGGCAGGAACGTGCTTTTAGAAAGTAGTTTATCTAAAGGTTTTTGGACAGAGGTAGTAAACACTTTATGCTATATACAAAATAGAATCTTTCTAGGGCCAATTCTCAAGAAAACTCCCTACAAACTATGGAAGAGTAGGAAACCCAACATTTCATACTTTCGCATCTTTGGCTCATCATGTTTTATCCTTAATACTAGGGACAAACTTGCAAAGTTTGATCCTAAATCTAATGATGGTATACTCTTCCCTCTAAAGATTACAAAGTGTACAATAAAAGAATGCTATGCATTGAAGAGACTATCCACATTAAGTTTAAGGAGCTCAAGAAGGACCTTGTAATGATCTCAAAGACTGGAAATGAGTCTTGAAAGAATAAGTCTAAAAAAAACTTCTGAAAGGAAAATAAAGACAAACCATCAGAAAGTAAGCTCTAGAACATAAGCACTTCGGAAAGTTTGCTCAAAACTCCAAAGCAATCAGAAAGTAGCATTTTTGAACATGAAGAAGAGCAATCTAAAGATGAAGAAGAAGCTGAAGCACCTCATGGCCAGAAACTACAAGGGAGTTTTTGATTTAAAGGCAATTTCTCAAAACAGAGTTCTTGGAGATATCTCAAAGGGGGTGAGAACAAGATCATCTATTAGAAATATGTCAAACTATGTTTTCATCTCCATCATTAAACCTAAATGCATTGAGGAGGCTTTGAGTGATCAAAGTTGGGTGGATACTATGCAAAAAAAACTAGACCAGTTCAAGAAAAGCAAGTCTGGACGCTTGTTGAAAGACCAAAAGGAAAGACTATTATTAGTACAAAGTGGGTGTTCAGGAACAAGCTTAATGAAGTTGGCAAAGTTATAAGGAACAAAGCAAGATTGATTGCACTAGGTTATAATCAACAAGAGGGAATTGATTATGATGAAACCTTTGCACTAGTAGCTAGGCTTAAAGCCATCAAAATGCTACTTGCTTTTGCTCCTTCAAGGATTCACTCTTTACCAAATGGATGTTAAGTCTACATTTCTAATAGATTCCTTTATGAGGAAGTATATGTAAAGCAGCCTCCTTGTTGAGAATGAAGATCTTCCCAACCATGTCTTCAAGCTAATGAAGGGCCCTCTATGGTCTGAAACAAGCTCCTTGAGCTTGGTAAGACTGAGTACCTTCTTCCTGAAGAATAGGTTCAAGAGAGGTAAAGTTGATACTCTATTTACTCTTGAACAAGATAATAACCTTCTGATTGTTCAAATATATGTTGATGATATCATATTTAGCACTACTAATCATTCTCTTTGTGAAAAGTTTTCAAAATTAATGCAAAGTGAATTAGAATGAGTATGATGGGTGAACTAAAATTCTTCCTAGTTTTGCAAATAAAATAGCAAAAGGAAGGAATCTTGATCCATCAAAAAAAATATACAAAGGAGCTTTTGAAGAAATTTAATATGGATCAAGCTAAACCAATGAGCCCCCATGCATCCATCTCAAATCATAGATGCTGATGAATAATGGTGAAAACATTTTAGAAAGTAATTACTAAGGAGTGATTAGTTCACTACTATACCTTATAGCTAGTAAACCAGACATTCAATTAAGTGTCGGTATTTGGCTTGATTTCAATCTAATCCAAAACAATCACACTTAAATGCTGTTAAGAGAATTCTTCGACATTTATCAGGTACTACTAATCTCAACTTATGGTATGAGAAAGGTACTTCTTGTGATATTGTAGGTTATTGTAATGCTAATTTCGCTGGAGATAGAGTAGAGAGAAAAAGCACAAGTGGTTGTTGTTGCTTCTTTGGAAAAAGTTTGATCACATGGTCATGCAAAAAGCATAATACGATTGCTCTCTATTGAGGCTGAATATGTAGCCGCTGTAATTGTTGCACCCAGATGCTGTGGATAAGGAACCAACTCAAATTTATCACTTGAAGTATTCCAAAATCCTTATCTTTACTGTGATAATACTAGTGCTATTAATCTTGCTAAAAATCCTATCTAACACTCCAGAACCAAACACATTAATGTTAAACATCATTTTATCCGCGATCATGTTCAAAAAGGAGATGTTGAGTTAATGTTTTCAAATACTAAAGATTTGTGTTTGTGATGTAACATCCTAGTTCTTTTCTTTAGAAATTGATTGAGGAATGGTTAATGGGAATATCAAGATTCTTGACAGGCAATTAGTGTAATGAGAACAACTCTATAAGTGAGCACAAAAAAAAAAAAGTGAATAGTATTTTGTGGGCCGCAGGGCCACGTGGCAAGCTGAAATCCAAGATTTGGAAACAGAAGTGCCCGAAGTTAGGAAAATATGAGAATAAGGTTAGAAATGTGTAGGAATGACAATTTTATGCTTAGAATTAATTTTCGGCCAATTTGTTAATTTACGAGTAAGTGATTTACTCGTTTGGAAAAATTTAAATGTGCCGAATTTTAATACCGAAAGATATTTTCATCACCACAAATGGTCAAAGCTTATCCTTTTAGGACATGTGGAAGGCCAAGATTTAATCTTGGAATCCAAGATTGAATCTTAGCCATCCATTTTGCTTTACCACATAAATGATTACTTAAATTCATAATATCTCTATGCATCAATACAAAAGAAACAAATCACAAACTTCTCCTCCAAGAAAAACACAACTTCGGCCAGCAGGAGAAGGAGAGAACCAGCCACCATTTTTGTTTCTTTGGCTTCCCTTTGAGTTCCAGCCCAAAAACTCTAAGCTAGAGTTGTTGAAACATCAAAAGTTCTTCATTAAACTTGTTACACCTAAATTCTCTACCAATCTAACCGAACAAAATTTCCATTCCTTATCAAAACATTGTCTTGTACCTCACACCTCACTGATATTAGAGGGGTTTGAAGTTGGATTGGGAGCTTTGGAGGAGAAGGAAGCAAGCTTGGTTAATCTTGAAGCCAAGGAGCTAATAGGTTACTCAAAGTAGGGTTTTTGCTTGCCTTCTTTTGTCAATTTTTCTGATCTATTTTTGGGTTGAATTAGGTCCAAAATTTTTGATTTTATTGGTTGATATTATGTTGAAATTGATGTATTAATTTTTTTGGTGGGTTTGGATGGTGTTAGAAAAGGGTTTTTATCAAAGGAAATTGGGACTAGGCCTGGATTCCTAGTTGTATCTGCAAGGTAATTATGCAGAATTTTTTGGTATAGTTGTGGGTAATTTCATGAGCTATAAAAATTATATGTTCTATTTAACATCTTAAACTAACTACATGAATTTTCTTGGGTGTTTATTTTAAATTTTACTACCTCAAAAAAATCAAGAACCGAAATGTGACTGATGCTGTCTTGGTTGTTGAAGCTGAAGCAATAAATTTGTCCGAATTTATTATCATAGAAATTGATTGAATTAGCCCATGAAATTTTTACATAAAGTGACATATTGATTTATCACTGTAAATTTTCTTGTGCCTTTATTCCATCAGTTTACTAGGGTTAAAAATTTTGGGAACTCGGGTCTAAACTAATTGGTGGCCCCTTGACCAGAAATTTATACATTTTACTAAAGTAGCTATAGAGCTCTTTTGTCCTAAAATTTTTACAGAGTATCCTAGACATATTGAAATGTCATATAGAATTTTTGTGACTCTTTAAATGGCCATTTGGTATGGCAAACAAATGTTGTTATTAGAATGATAAATCTACCAAAGTGCTGGAATGGTACTATTGGCTGAAAACTAATGGTAGAATGATATCTATTCAAGTGTATGGCATATGAGTACATGCTAGATGTTTTAAATAATTGTTCATGAGATATGAATAAGCCTCTAAAATAATTGAATATTATATGTGCTCACACATGCCCTTGATAAAAAAAAAGAGAAGTATATGATATGAGTTTATGACAAAAGAGCACATATACATTTCACAAGTTTTGAACATATGGGGAAAATAGAGACAAGGCTTAGATGAGATGTAGAGGAAGCCAAGAATAAGGACTTCCCTAGAAAATTGATGAGTCGGTAGACGTATCGGCTAGGAATAGAACTGTGTGTGATTCGAAAAGAAAAAAATGAAGCTGATGATCACGAATAAGAATGAGCTCATGTCCTAGCAGTCTATTATCCTCTGTGAAATTATTAATTGCAGATGGATTTCTATGTGGAATTAGGCCTTCCCTATGTTAACAAATTGAGAAAAATAAATGGAATTGAACATATGGATGCAAATAATAGTACATGATTGATTATAGTAGTGCCATTCTAAGTTGCCATAATCTATATATTTTAGCATTGATGCTTACAATCTTTATATGAATTATTTATATGCATAAGCTCCTTACCTGTATTTTGTATAGTATCTGGAAATTACCCTATGGAATTTATAGTATTCTCACCCCTGTGTATGTATTGTATTACTCAAATTTAGCAGATGCCATCAGGTATTCTTCCTTGACTCGCCATAATGGGTGTGGCGGGAACCAGCACTTGACTCTTTGTATGTCGTAGGTTACTCCCAGTTTCGCGCATATGTTTCTGTTTCGCCGTTGCCATTTTTATAGCGGTTTGACCCCCTTTTCCCTATGATGGAGTACACCTCAATATGGCGCACCTTAATGTATTTAAGGTTCCACTTGCTCTACTAGCACACCCGCTAGCAGGTGCACTTGTTTCTTCATCCTCCTCTTCAGACTCGGACCCTTTGGAGCCCAGCACCCGGGAAGGCGAGGTCATCGTGTCAATTTCCAACGGCTTCTTGTAGGAGGAGGCGGATCTTTGGAGACTGTTGGCATGTATATAGCAGGAGTATAGTGTTAGGGTTTACAGCTGTAGACCGATGTACTATTAGTTTTCTTTTGCTTTGTTGTACCTATATGACATTTTTGTTGGGTGAATATTTGACTAGTTAGGGGTTGTTTCATTGGCTTTTCTTTTATGATGTATATATATAGTAATTGATGATGTTTATATATGTGAATATGGTTGTAGCAACATATGTATCAAAACTTCTTTATTACTGTATATTCGACTAGTATAGTCAACGTTAGTAATACTCTACAATTACTATGTCAAACTTAAATAGAATATAGTAATTAGTAGGGTGTTACACGTGATCATATTCACAAAGCCATTAATGAAGATCATTTTTGTGTCTTGAAAAGCATTTAAACTTAGTTGTTTTTAAACCTGCATAAGCATTCATGCATAAACTATCTTTGGATACTCTCTCTCTCCATATTTCCAAAGCTAAAGCCCAAAAGATTAAGTTAGTTTGTAAGACCATGCATTGAATTGAAGACCAAATACAATTTGGAAGTCAAGGAAAGATGGGTTGATCAAAAAGAAGATGGATAGGCAGAAAGAAGTATAAGGTTTAGAAAATTAAAGTTATATGGGCCATAGATTCAAATGTGAAGATGAGCTTATGGTGAGTATGTGGTGAATGTCTGATGGACCAAAAGTGACAGTGAAACTAAAAAAAAAAGAAAGTGATCTTAAAGTCAGAAACCTTTGTTTGAAGAAAGATGAAGAGGTGGGATAATTTCCACTATTTTGAGTTTCTCTCTCCCATGTTCCGTTCACCTTCAGTCATGTCATATCCTATCAATTAAATAATCTCCTACTTCTCACTCATCATACTTTTACCTTTATCCTTTACCTTATGCTACTTCAAACCGTTCTGTTTCCTCTCATCTCAAACCTTCTCCTCTTTAAAAGCATCTTGCTCCTTCACAAATCTTTATCTCTAAATCTTTTTTCAAGCCTTAACCTTCTTCCTCCTTCCTTATACACAACCCTAAAAAATGGTTGAAGGAAAACCTTGCTTCCTGCATTTTGCTAACATAGGGACACTTTTCATGTTCGATGAACCTCTGCACCAGGAACACTATGTTGACAACTTTTCTCAATGGCCCGTAGCCCTTGAGAAAATGCTCCTAAGGAGATCATGGTTCAAGCTCTTATCCTTTTAAAGTCATTTCCTTTAGGGATGGAAGAGTTCCCAAAATTCTGATAGAGTATTTACGGGAATGGTTATGCTTTCTATTTCCAATTGATACAGGGTCTAGTTAGACTGAACCTCTTATATCAAAGGCATTGATATGAGTGAGCATAGCCGACCTTTCTATCATCATTCATGCTCCTAATGACAGTGTCATTTGTACATTAGAGGAAGACTCTGGATAGGTCTTGGAGTTTCAGCAGAGGAAGTCTCTAGACTTATTACTTACTCTTCTAGACACGTACCTGGCAACATAACTACAGCCATGTTGAACACCAAAGCACGACAAGTCTTTACCCTCATCTAGTTTTATTTACTCCCAAGGCTTGGAACACATTCTGGTGGTTGGGATGGACTGCATGTTATTGTTTTATCTCCTTGGAAAAAAGAAAGGTAAATCTGTCAGACTTATCTTTAATCACATGCTGAGTGCCATCTCTGGAGAAAAGGAGAAATGTTGTTGTTCCTTATAGGATTCTCTGACAAAGATTTTTGAATATCTACATTATCCATTAACAAACGAGTGGTACGAGTAGATGGAAGGTACTCATACACTTTGAATTCCTTAGAATCCTAAGGAAACCAAGCCGATGCAACAACATCTTATGTAAGGAGATAAAGAGTTCAACAAAAGGTGCAGCTCTTAAAGATGGCAAAGAATAAGGAAAGAAGGAAGAAAAAGGAAAATCATACTTCTTGAAGACAGCTTTAATGAAAGTAAATGGCCTAAAATAATTATAGATATAGGGGCTCACCCTGTGGTTGTTGCATGTCCTCAGATTCTTAGAATGACATAAACTTAGGGTTTTCTAATTCGAAATCTGCTTTAAAAGAGGAGATATCTTCAAAGAATAAGTTAGCAGAAGGCAACTAAGAAGAGCTCACCTCAAGTGAATCCCCTCTCCTAGATGTAGTTGTTCCTAAACCATTTCCAGCTTAGGTGCTAAGCCCTCTTCAAGCCAACCTACACCAAAGCACAACCAAGCTTCCTGAAGTACAAGTGCTGCTATGAGAACAATGCCTAATCAACAATCTATTGGATCAGATGGAAGCCTTATCACGATAATAAGAAGCGCTTCTGCTAGAAATTCTTTGTGAATTCAGGGCGCCAGGGTTGATGATAGTGTTTTTGGATTCTAGCACACCTCCTTTTTGTTGATAACAAAAGGGAAGTATGCATTTGAAAAGGAGCAAACTTAGAGATCTTTTTGCATTTGTATCTCTTTAAGAATAGTTTCTATTTTTTTTTTTGGTGGTTTTTTAATTTGCTTTGGTACTTCTCTTAAGTTTGATATATACAATCAGTTATGTTTCTTCTATTATGCTTTAATTTACTATGTTTTATACGTAATATATTAATGCTTTGTTACATGTCATATATATTAGTATGTAAACTTATTTGAAAAGTATTATCTCTATTTTGCTTGCTCAAAATGCATTGATACATCCCTCATATAAACATGAGTATCATCTTTCGAAAATATGTTTTGATAAAGAAGTGCTGAATAAGGAAATTAATCAAGATAAAATATCACAAGTATTACTTGCTAGTTATTCAAGCACATGGAACTTCAAAAAGTTTCTTTTCAATTGAAAATAAAGTTGGTTGTGTTAAAAAAACTTAAATGATAATATCCGATTCATTACCGTTCTAATGTATCTCATAAAGTACTCTAAGTAAATTCAAAATTTTCAACAAAATCAGCTCTAATTTAGGACATTTAAGGCTATAAAAAAATTTTCTTATTCATATCATGCCTTAAGAAAAGAACTTCCTGAAAATCACCTTTTGTGATATATTGAAATGATCTTAATCTTCATGTTATATCTTTAGTAGTAATTCCTTCAAGTATCAACAAATTTTCTTCAAATTGGTTGTTATCATCAAAAGGGGGAGATTAGCTCTAGAACCCTTCTGAAAGCTTTAATATGCTTCGAATGACTACAAAGCCAATTTAAAGGAAAATACTTTGAAGAGTGACTAATGTTTTTCTTGAGTTTCTTGAGTAGCAAAACAAATTCTACCATTAGCATAATAAGGCTTATTTAAGCAAAAATAATTTCACTTTACATGTGCAAACATGCTTTATCTCGTTTTATGATATTTCAACAAAATGAAAGTGATAATTATGTCCAAATGCAAGCTTAAAATGCCTAATGATTGAAGAAAATAAATCGAGGACAAGAAACCAAGATCTAAGACTTCAAAAGAAGGACAAGCTTCAAAAAGTACACCTGAAATGAAGATATCCATCAAACACTAAAGCCAAAGTGTTCTACTATTTTCAATCATCACACTCGTAATGTTTTGTTCATCAACAAGCCATGATTGAAGAGAAGAAGACCTAAGAATCATCAAGGAAATGATACCGCACATCTAAAAGCTCACTCCAGGAAGAATGGACTCTAAGAAATGGAGGAAATTTTTTTTTAATTCAAATTTGAATTTGAAAAGTCAAAACCTAATGAGAAGCGCGTGTCTCTTTGCCACCATGGTCAACCACCTCAGCTTCTGAAGAAAGAGTTAAGAAACCACCTTCAAAAAGTAAGAGTAGTTTTTGAAGTATCATTCAAAATCTCAATGCCACGAATTCAACAATAGCTCTAACAACAGACAAGCTACTTGATGCAAGCTGTCATGACTCACAAACAAATTAAACTTTATATAATGCTAAGTTGCACAAAAAAATGTAGTAAATGGCACTACCTAGGTCGTCTCTCAAGGAGGCTTCAATACTTAGTTGGGAAAAATAGGGGTTTGGAAGAATGAGTTAAAACAATTAAAATTAAAAGATAATAGCAACAGTGAAGAAGGTACTAATGCAAGGTATTCCTAGGATTGAAAATTAATTATCACGAACTAAATATTAAACCCATTGGTGGCTATTAGTAATAAATTACTAGCAATTCTACTAGTGATCAATAAACCTCTAGAATTTAATCAATGCAAATAACTAAGAAACAAGATCTTAATTTATTTAGAAATCACATTAATTTAATAAGCCAATTGCTATAGCCTAACCCGATTCAGAAAGTTAATTCTAATGTTTTCTCTTAAACATAAACCAATAGATTTATCAATTTATGTCCAAAGGGTTTTACTAAATGACGATTGTCAATTTAGTTATTCCAATAAAGATTATAGCATTTACCACAATAATTAAAGGAATGAACTGCAAAACATTAAGAAAACCAATGCATTCAAATATAAATAAAGGGTCTCAAATATCATCCCAATCTATTTAGAAATCCCTACACTAGTAAAGAAAACTACTCCTCCATCTTTGGAGGATTACAACAATAAAGATAAAAGAACCTGAAAATAATAGCAATAACCCTTGCACCATTTCCAAGACGGGCACAAATGGACATGCTTAAATACCAAGTCTTTCCTAGCAGAACCTTTCCAAATTACACTTTTACAAGTAATATACTTTCTTCCAGCAACAAGGGTAAATTTTTAAATAACAAAGAATATTTCATTATTTCATGCATAAGCATTCTCATTGTTTGCAACAGCAACTATAACATGCAAGCCATGAAATCATTCAATGAAATCAAATACTTAATAAGCATCATCATAAATCCTTATCGAAAAGCCTTAAGTAACCGAAACTCTAGAATCGGGTAACCTCAATTATCAAACTAATTAATTATGCATCTAAGGGATTAATTATCATCATTACCATTAATCATAAGCCTTAAGAACATTATTAAACCATATGAGGCAGCATAGGCAGGAATCATATTTAAAGCTTTACGGTTGCTATGTAACTAATTTCACTTCTAACATGCATAGAATTATTCCTTATCAATAAACATAATTATCACAACTTCAAACATATCAAATCATAGTAATACTAACTTAGATCAGTGGCTGAATCATGAACCTCACATAATTGCTTAAATCACATTTTAAGTACATGCAAGATATTAGTTTCCCATAATATCATTTCAAGCCTTAAAACTCTTTTAGAAACTAATTCTTTTTGGTAATCTTGAAAGAAATTATAGAACCAACTCAATAGCTATTTGAAAATCACTTTAGGCCAACCTTAATCATGAGGTCAATTTATACATTGAAAGAATGTTCATGATTAAAATTCTCACTTAAGATAAAAGGAGCAAGTCTTGAGCTTTAGAGATTTAGGTGATACTAGAATCATAAACATGCTATGCAACCTCATTTTAATCTTATCTTTATAAGGTGATAACTTGGAATTATAAACATGATGCAAGAAATTTGATCTAAGTTGCACTGGAAATTAAAGGGAGAAAGAATCTTAATAAAAGAAAAATAAGAAATTGGAGCGGCGGAGTCCGCATTGGACCGGTGAAGGGAGAAGAGAATTCTTATTAAGCTCCAACTCAAGACTTCTTAAAGAATAAATTCTTTAACTCCAATAATCTTAAGGAAATATGCATCCTTAGGATACTACCATTTTCCAACTTTGCTTGTGATACTTGGGCAAGTCTTTGAGCTCTAGGATTCTTAGGTGATGACATAAAATAAACATGCCATGCATTGATTCTTTTAGCCATTATAAAATAAAGTGAGAGCATAAAATAAATATGAGATGCATCCTCTTTATTATCTTTGAAGATTAAGTGACAACTTGAAACATAAACATGAAATGCAAGCTTGGAAATTTAAACATGAGATATGCAAGTTCATTTATTCATTCTTGAGAATTTAGTGATGACATAAAAGTAAACATGGTTATGCAAGGCATAAACTTAAACATGGATGCAAGTTCATTTTATTTCTTTACTAGAGCTCTTCCAAGACTTTAGAGAAATATAAATTCAACCCAATATATATCTTAGCAAGACAAAGTGAAAAATACATCTTTCAAGTTCTAAACTCAAGATCTTTATTTTTACATCATAAAAACATCATTCTTTAAAGTTTTGCATCAAGTGGAATTTTCAAGCTTTAGAGGCCTAACTTGTGATGGATTTACAACCCATACTCAAGGTCCTCATCATCAAGCCATCATTTCATTCCTTCTTAGGCCATTTGGCTGAAACCATGGAAGAAAAAAATAAAAGAAAAACTGAAATTATAAAGCTTTAAAAACTAGTGAAACCTTCAAGTTTTAGAGGTCTAACTTGTGAAGGCTTTGCAACCAACACTCAAGAACCTCATCATCAAACCATGGTCTCATCATAATCTAAGCCATAAGGCCGAATTACTCAAAAGAAAGAAGGAAGAAAATTGAATTGAAAAAGCCATAGAAAATGTTCATGAAATCAACATTTTTGAGCTAGAAACATAACTTGTCATAGCATAAAATGAACTTAGAAACAACTCCCTACCTAATTTGATTTGAAGGAAAGGAAGAGAACTTGGTTTCTTGAGTGAAATGAAAGAAAATATCCTTGAAAGGTTGAAGAAAGAATTTCGGCCAAGGGGAAGGAAGAAAGAAAGTTTTGGTGCTTAGGAAAAACTTGAAGTTGTGAAATTTTTGAGCAAGCCTCTAATGACTTCTAAGCATGCCTATTTATAGAAGAATTCAAGCTCATAAATGGACAAGAGGAGGAGGAAAATCTGACTAAATTTGAGGAGGAAACAAGGAAGGAAAAATCATCTTGTTTGGTGGCTTAAAACATGGAATCATGTTTCAAAGTTCCTTGTTTTATGGTAATTTTTGGCATTATGTTTTAGTGCAATTTTCTGATGTATTATGGCTGTATTATTTCGGCATTACAGCCCATGGAAGAGAAATTTGTGTGTTCCATGTATTATTTAGGTGTAGGTAAGTATCTTTGCAATTTAGAGAATTTACAATTAAGGGCTTAGGTGAATTAGTAAGCAATTTGGGTGTTTTAAGCAATTTTAGGTTCTAATCAATTTAAATAAATAATTTTGACTCTAGATTAATAATTAGAATTTAATAAGCTTTAATTTGAGCCTAATATTGCTTAGGTTTCGCTAGACGAATCAAAAATCTCAAAATTTGCAAAACTACACAAAGACAGGGCAAAACGGTAATTTTACTTAAAAATTGCCAGGCCATCCGAGCTTAACCAATGGTTAATCATAGCTTAAAAACACCTTTTAAAACATTTTAGTGAGGTTCGGGCTAAGTGGCACGCAAATGAAGTTAAAACAGCCGCAGGGCGTTTTGGTCATTTCACGCGTCGAAACTCAAAATTGAGATTCTTCTCCTCTATTAACACACATAACACAAACAATCCCTTATTATCATCAAAACATCCCCTTGAGGACGGGTGGGGCCCACGATCCTCATTTTCTGAGTAAAATAACCTCAGGGGCATTTTACACGTACAGGAAATTCGGGCTTGCAACTCTGCAGAAATCGCTCATAACCTCTTTTCTAATGTTATATTCCTTTATTGAGGATTGTTTGGTCTCAAATTTATATAAGAATTACCTAGGGTAATTCGGTAATTTCTAAATGACAGTAAAAGTTGGGGCGTTACATTACTCCCTCCTTAAAAAGAATTTCGCCCTCGAAATTCGTTACTAGAATAGTTCAGGTCCTGTGCTTGCATGTCCGATTCCAGCTCCCATGTGAATTCTTTAGCTTTCACCTCGTCCCCATGCTACTTTGACGGGGTACAACCTTATTTCTTAATTGCTTAACTCCTCGGTCAATGATTCTCGTGGGTGGTAAGTTAAACGTTAGGTCATCTTTTAATTGCACATGTTCTGGCTCTAGTACATGACTTAGGGTCAGAATGATATTTCCTTAACTGGGAGACATGGAAAACATCATGAAGGTTGGAAGGTTGGGGGTAGGGCTATGCGGTAAGCTACAGATCCTACTTTGTTAAGGATTTCAAATGGTCCAAGAAATCTAGGGCTCAATTTCTTTACTTTCATTGCTCAACCTATGCCTGTGGTCGGGGTGATTCTTAGGAACACATGATCCCTTTCTTGAAATTCTAGCGGTTTCGCCGCTTGTCCGCATAGTTTTTTTGTCGACTTTGAGCGTAAGAATCTTATCCCTAATTTTCTTAATTTGTTCGTTGTTTCCCTCATAATATTAGGTCCGAGTAAACTTTGCTCTCAGGTTCATACCAACATAAGGGAGATTGACATTTCCGTCCATAGAGGGCCTCGTATGGTGCCATATCGATACTTGCATGATAACTGTTGTTATATGCAAAGTCAATAATGGCGGACTTATCCCAACTTCCCCTTTGATCCAAAACACATGCCCTTAATATATCCTCCAAGGTTTGGATAGTTCTTTTAGATTGACCGTCCGTTTGGGTGATAACGTGCTCAAACACAACTTTGAACCAAACGCCTTCTGAAAGGCTCCCAAAACCGTGACGTGAATCGCGAATCTCGATCCGAGATTATTGTCGACGGTACTCCATGTAATCTTACTATCTCCTGAATATATAACCGTGCTAACCTATCCAAGGAATAAGTCACCTTAATAGGTAAAAAGTGGGATGACTAGTCAACCGATCCACTATTACCCAAATGGCGTCATGATTCGCTTGGGTCCTCGTAGTCCAGTTACAAAATCCATGGAGATACTATTCCACTTCCACTCGGGGATTGGTAGGGTTGCAACATTCCAGAGGGTCTTTGGTGCTCAAACTTTACCTTTTGACATACCAAGCACTTACACACCCATGTGCACACATCCTTTTCAATTCTGGCCACAGAACATCTCTTCAAATCTTGATACATCTTGGTGGCACCCGGATGAAGGGTAAAATGACTCTTATGGGCTTCCCTAGGTTTAAGTCTCTAATTTGCTCAATTGACTCAAACTCCTTCACCATCAAACGGGATACTTGTAAGGATTTCCTACTTTAGGGCATCGAGCTACAACATTAGCTTTGCCTGGATGGTAGTTCAACCCAAAATCATAATCTTTTAAGAACTCCATCCACCTTCTTTGCCTCATGTTTAGTTCTTTTTGTCAAAGAGATATTTCAAACTCTTGTGATTGGAGAACACCTCAAACTTACTCCATATAAATGGTGTCTCCAAATCTTTAGAGCAAACACGATGGCGGCTAACTCAAGGTCATGGGTAGGGTAATTTGCCTCATGTGGCTTGAGTTGCCTCGACGTATAGGCCACCACTTGCCTATCTTGTATCAGTACACAACCCAAACCCTTCCTCGAAGCATCACAGTATACTTCAAAAGGCACATTGGGTTCGGGTGATACCAAAACGGGGTTGAGGTTAGCTTGTGTTTTAGCTCTTGAAAGCTCTTTTCACACTTGGGTCCATGAAAAAGTGGTGTTCTTCCTAGTTAGCTTGGTCAGAGGTAGGGAAATCTGGGAAAATCCCTTGATAAACCGACGGTAATAACCGGCTAAACCTAAAAGCTCCTTACTTCAGTTCCGTGGTTGGTCTCTCCAGTTCACGACCGTTTCCACCTTACTAGGATCTAGGCAATTCCTTTCTTAGATACTACATGCCCTAAAAATTTCACCTCATCCAACCAGAATTCACACTTAGAAAGCTTGGCATATAGTTTCTTTTCCTTCAAGATTTCTAGTACTATGGTTAGGTGGCGTTCATGCTCCTCGTGGGTCTTAGAGTAGATGAGAATATCATCTATAAAGACAACCACGAACTAATCTAAATAGGGTCTAAAGATCCTATTCATGTAATCCATAAAAATTGCTGGAGCATTGGTTAATCCAAAGGACATTCCTAAACTCAAAATGGCCGTATCGAGTGCGAAAGGCCGTTTTGGTATATCTTCATCTCTCTCTAATTCTGGTGGTAACCTGACCTCAAATCAATCTTAGAAAACACTGTTGTACCTTTAAGCTGGTCCATCAAGTCATCTATCCTAGGCAAAGGGTATTTGTTCTTTATCGTCACTTTATTCAATAAATCTTCCAATTGATCTTTTAACTAGGTCAATTCTAATGGGGCATCCTGTATGGGGCTATGGATATGGGTCCTGCACCAGGAAGCAATTCTATGGAAAACTCTATCTCTCTTGGGGGAAACTCTGGTATCATCTGGAAATACTTCAGGATAATTCCTTACTATTGGTATCTCATCGATACTTTGCTCAAAGTCTACATCACTAGTGGCTAGGAAAATATAGCCTTTACTCTCACCCTTACCACAGTCCATTTCCAGAGTTATGTACAAACTTATAGGTTTCTTAGGTTCAATGGACAGGAAGAAAAGTGATGGTTTTCTCATAAGGTTTAACAGTACACGGTTAGCCTCAGCCAATCCATGCCAAGAATCACATCTAAACCTTGCATGGGTAAGCAAATAAGATCTAAAACAAAGGATCTATTTTCAATAACAAAATTACAATCTAACAACATCTACAAGTCCTAACGGGTTTCCAGTAAGGGTAGAAACAACAAGGTCAAAAGGAAGTTAGTCACATATATGTTAAGGCTTTTAACACATGAGCGGGAGATAAAAGAATGGGAAGCGCCAGAATCATATAGTACAATTAAGTTTTTACCATGCATGTTACACTTACCTTCCACGAGATTCCGTGAATTCATCGTTTCTTCAGCATTAATGGTAAAGACCCTTCCTTGGTATTGCGGCTTGGGATTGGGGTTGACGGGTTCCTCTCTGTGCATTCTCGAGAGTCATGGCCTGGCTTTCCACGGTAGCAAACATTTGTTCCTCGACATGGCATGCTTCCATGATTCTTGCCGCACTTGGGACATTCCATGGATGGTGGGGGTCGTGGAGGTGCTCCTGGACCTCTTTGTGGTGTTTTCCCTTGTTATTGTTATTGTTGTTGCGATTGTTGTTGGGGTTATTATAACGGTTGTTGTTGTTCAGCATTCCTTGTTGAAAGTTCCTTTGTGGCCCTTGTGGTCTTGATTGAGGTGAGAATGGGGGTCGATTCTCCTCTTGAACTACTGACCTTGAGGTGTCAGCTTCTTGGTGATATTAGCGGACTTTGAGGTGCTCAGCTTCTCTGCCTTCTTCAATGATGCGGCATTTGTTAACTAGGGTAGAGAATCCCTAATCTCCAAATGCGCAACCACATTAAGCTCCGCCTTTAACCCTAACTCGTATTTAATGCATTTCCAATACTCGTCGGGGTTACCCTATACATCCTTGAGAACTTAATAAGTTCTTCAAATTTGTCATGTACTGGGCCACATTCATATTTCCTTGGACAAGTTGCATAAACTCAATGTCCTTGGCATTTTTGACCGACTCGGGAAATACTTCTCATAAAAATAGACCTTAAATAGCTCCCAATCAATGTCCATGTCGGTCGCCTTTAGAAGCCTTCGGGCACCTGTCCACCAAAAGCCGGCATCACCTTCAAGCATATGGGTAGTGAAGGTGACCTTTGCTCCTCTGAGCATGGGACTACAACAAAGACCTTCTCAATATTTCGGAATGGACATCTAGCTCCAAATATTGTGAAAATACTAACTAGAGGTCAAGTTGGACAGCATCAAAACCTCAGGAGTGTTCCTGAGTTCTTCTTCTTGCTACTAATGTACTAACCTGGAAGTCCTAATTATCAAAAAACACTCCCACAAAGAAGTTAAAAGCACAAAGCACTTCCAATAAATGATCACGCACCAAAAACAATGTTTATAGCTATGAAATTAACTAATGATGCATATTGAGGACAAATTGCAAATTCACTAATTTCACATCAATTGAGTACAATTCAAATGTAAAATGTCCAAAGTTCAAAGAATGAGTGCATAAATGCAACTCATCAGTAATCGATTACCAAACCTTCGAAATTTGAGAAAATATGATTTTTGACACTTTTCAAGCTATTTAAACACCTTGAGACCTCATAAAACATTTTTCCAACATTTCCTGAAATCATCCTCACATTTTACAAAATCAAACCATCATTGTGTCATGCTAAAACACATCCACTTTTCATGGTTAAAATTTCCATTTGAAGATACTTAGGGCAAGTTTTTGAGCTCTAAGGTATTTAAATGATAACATAAACTTAAACATGCTATGCACTTCATTTTACTCTTCATTATAAAGTAAAGTGAGAGCATAAAAATAAATATGAGATGCAACTTCATTATTATCTTTAAAGATTAAGTGATGACTTGAAATATAAACATGAAATGCAAGCTTGGAATTTAAACATGATAATGCAAGTTCATTTATTTATTCTTGAGAGATTAGTGATGGCATCAAAATAAACATGAGATGCAAACATAAACTTAAACATGAATGCAACTTATTTTATCTTAACTAGAGCTCTTGCAAGACTTTTAGAAGAACATTAATAGCCTAACCCAACATGTATCTTAACAAATAGAGGATGAGCTTTAGAGTTCTTAGCACCAAGTCTTCAAAGAAGTCTTTGGTTTGAACTTCATCATCAAGCTCAAGAAAATGGACTAAGACGAAACACCAACACTTAACAAAGCAACATCAATTAAACTACTCATATTCTTTATTTTATTGCTCATGGGCTTCAATCTAGAGTAAACTCTTAGAACGACCAACTTTAAGGTTGGCAAGGGTAAGCTTAGAGCTCTTTGAAATCATATGATTACTTTTCTTAACAAAACTTTTGTGATCTACTTAACATTTTTATCAAACCTTGCATAATGAAAGGAATAAAAATCAAATCTTGAGAGGGAAAAAGGAAAGGAAGAAACAAAATCATATATGGTCCAAGACCAAGTTTTTAGCTTTAGAGGTTTCTCACATGGCATCACAAGACCATTATCTTGAAACCTTTCATCAAGCCAAAGTTTTTCTCAACAAAGGCTCTAGGTCGAAAATAAAAGAGGAGAAGAAGAACTTGGAAAAACCAAGAGAAAACTAGAACTCTTCTTAAAGGAAACATACAAAACTTGGAAAATAAACCCCTACCAAAGATAGTCTTGAAGAGAGAGAAGGAAAGCTGTGTTTCTTGAAAGGAAAAGAGAAGGAAATCTTCTTGAATCCTTGAAACACTTCGGCCAAGGAAGGGAAAGAAAGAAGAGAAAATGTTTCTTAAGGCTTGAAGAAAGAAGGCTTTGAGTTGGCAAGTATGTAAACATTCAAAGAGCTTTCAAGCTCACCTATTTATAGAAGAATGAAAGCTTGTGGATGGCTTGGGAGGAGGAAGAGTGGGTTCTCCTTGGGGCCAAAGAAGAGAATATCTCTTTGATAGGTATGGTGGAGAGCATGGGCAGGCATGGGTGGAAGTATGGGTCATGGTATGGCTTGAAGCATGGCCTTTGAGTGAAGAGAAAATTCAACATGTGACACAATTTGGGGGGTTTTCCTAGCATATTTGTAACGCCCCAATTTTTACTAATTTTTCCTGTCATTAGGAATTACCGAATTACCGTAGGTAAATATTATATAAAATTTGAGACCAAACAATCCTTAATAAAGGAATATAACGTTAGAAGAGAAGTTAGGAGCAATTCGTGCAAGTATTGCAAACCCCGAATTTCTGTACGTGTAAAATGACCAAAATGCCCTGAGGTTATTTTACTCAGAAAATGAGGATCGTGGGCCCCACCCATCCTCAAGGGGATGTTTTGATGTTAATAAGGGATTGTTTGTGTTATGTGTGTTAATAGAGGAGAAGAATCCTAATTTTGAGCTTCACGCGAAATGACCAAAACGCCCTACGTTTTAACCCGATTTGCGTGCCAAACCGAACCTCACTAAAATGTTTTAAAAGGTGTTTTTAAGCCATGATTAACCATTGGTTAAGCTCGGGTGGTCTCGGGCAATTTTTAAGTAAAATGACCGTTTTGCCCATCTCTTTGTGCAAGTTTTACAAATTTTGAGATTTTTGATTCGTCTAACGAAACCTAAGCAATATTAGGCTCAAATTAAAGCTTATTAAATTCTAATTATTAATCTAGAGTCAAAATTATTTATTTAAATTGATTAGAACCTAAAATTGCTTTAAAACACTCAAATTGCTTACTAATTCACCTAAGCCCTTAACCGTAAATTCTCTAAATTGCATGAATACCTTGCCTACACCTAAATAATACATGGAACACACAAAACCCTCTTCCATGAGGCTGTAATGCACGAAATAATTCAGCCATAATCATTAGAATTATTGCAAGATAATGCACTAAAACAAAATGCCAAAAAATTCCCTAAAACATGGCATAAAACATGCCTTAAACAAGAAATGATTTTCCTCCCTTTGTTCCCCATGAAAAATCCGAAAATTTCCTCCTCCTCTTGTCCATACATGAGCTTGAATTCTCTATAAATAGGCATGCTTGAGGAGTCTTAGAAGCTTGCTCATAACTTACACAAATTCTAGTTTTAGGAGCACCAAAAGCTTTCTTTCTTCCTCCTCCTTGGCTGAATTTCTTCTTCAATTTTCAAAGAATATTTTCTTTCATTTCACTCAAGGAAACCAAGTTCTCTTCCTTTCCTTCAAATCAAATTAGGTAGGGAGTTGTTTTTAAGTTTATTTCTATGCTTTGCTAAGTGTTGTTCTTGGTTCAAAATGATGATTTCATGGATTTTCTCTAGTTTTTCCATTTGGTTTTCTTCTTCCTTTTTCTTTGAACAATTCGGCCATATGGCCTAGGTGGGACTAAGATGATGGCTTGATGATGAGGACCTTGAGGGTGGGTTGTGAATCCATCACAAGTTAGGCCTCTAAAGCTTGAAAGTTCCACTTGATGCAAAACTTTAAAGAATAATATTTTTATGATGTTTTTATGATCTTGAGTTTAGAACTTGAAAGATGTATTTTTCACTTTGTCTTGCTAAGATATATATGGGTTGAATTTATATTTCTATAAAGTCTTGAAGGAGCTCTAGTAAAGAAATCAAATGAACTTGCATCCATGTTTAAGTTTATGCCTTGCATAATCATGTTTACTTTCTATGTCATCACTAAATTTCAAGAATGAATAAATGAACTTGCATACTCATGTTTAAATTTCCAAGTTTGCATTTCATGTTGTCACTTAATCTCTAAAGATAATAAAGAAGTTGCATCTCATATTTATTTTATGCTCTCACTTTATTTTATAATGGCTAAAAGAATCAACGCATGACATGTTTATTTTTATGTCATCACCTAAAGATCCTAGAGCTCAAAGACTTGCCCAAGTATCACAAGCAAAGAAATAAGATTATTGGAGTTAAAGAATTGATTCTTTAAGAAGTCTTGAGATTGGAGCTTAAAAAGATGTAATAATAATTCTCTTCTCCCTTCACGGTCCATGCGTTACCGCGCTCGGTTTCTTAAGATTCTCTTCTCCCTCCACTGGTCCTATGCGGACTACCGCGCTCCAGTTTCTTGCATCATGTTTATATTTCAAGTTCTTGCATCATGTTTAATTTTCAAGTCATCACCTTAAATCTTAAAGATAAAGAAATGGATTTGCATATCATGTTTATAATTCCAAGTTATCACCTTATAATGACAAGATTAAAATGAGGTTGCATAGCATGTTTATGATTCTAAGATATCACATAAATCTCTTAAGATCAAGACTTGCTCCTTTTATCTTAAGTGAGAATTTTAATCATGAAGATTCTTTCAAGTTTAGCAAAAAGAATTAGTTTCTAAAAGAAATTTGAGGCCTTGCAAAGACTTTACAAGAAACTAATATTCCATGTACACTTAAAATGTGATTATGATAGGTTCATGATTCAGCCACTAATCTGAGTTTATTACCAATGTATGATGATGATTTAATATGTTTAAAGTTGTGATTATTATGTTTATTGATGAGGGAACAATTATATGCAAGTTAGAAGAGAAACTAGCTATATAAAACAACGTAAAGCAAGATTTCTAAATTCTAGATAATGAAATTTATGCAATCTGTCCAGAACCTTTAGTGGCCTTAAGAACCAGATTTTATTATGTTTAGATAAGGGAGAATGATTCATAATTGGGTTAGTAATTAATTTTGGCATCATAGGAAAGGGTAACGAAAAGGGTTAAAAACGCAACTTCTAGCACATAAAACCTTAAGAATGACTTACTGCCTATGCTGCCCCATATAGTCTAATAATGTTCCTAAGGCTTATAATTAATGGTAATGATGGTAATGAATCCCTTAGATGCATAATTAATTAGTTCAATAATTGAGGTTGCCCGATTCTAGAGTTTCGGTTGTTGAGACACTTTTGGTAAGAATTATGATGATGCCTCTTTGATGTTTTAAATGATAAGTCTATGTAGAGATTTGATGCTTATTAAGTATTTGATAATATTAAATGATTTCATGGCTTGCATGTTATAGTTGCTATTGCA
Source organism: Dalbergia oliveri (assembly GCA_030441495.1). Classification (NCBI taxonomy): domain Eukaryota; kingdom Viridiplantae; phylum Streptophyta; class Magnoliopsida; order Fabales; family Fabaceae; genus Dalbergia; species Dalbergia oliveri. The sequence continues at coordinate 548,815 of JAMLFY010000027.1, forward strand.
AACAATGAGAATCTTATGCATGAAATAAAGAAATATTCTTTGTTATTTAAAAATTACCCTTGTTGGAAGAAAGTGTACTCCTGTAAAAGTGTAATTTGGAAAGGTTCTGCTAGGAAACTTGGTATTTAAGCGTGTCCATTTGTGACCCACCTCTCTTTTTGGGAATCTCCAGATGCATGATTATAGTTGGTATATATTATTCGACATAAGACTATAAATGAGAAAATGTTATGATGATTATGAATGAAGAGTATTATGATATAACATACAAAGATTTAATGGTGACTTAAACTTATGAGAAAATGATCCTTTGGACCCATCAGACTATAGGTGGTGAAAAGGTGATTCTTGCCCCCTCACGTCTTCTCAAAAAGGTATAGTATATGCTAGTGACGACTAGTAAGGTATGAGCTCATAACCTAGATTACTCCCAAAAGGGTGGAGTATAGGGTGGCCCAGGAAAATGATGATGAAAGTAACTTTAAGTCACCTAAGGAACTAAGTAATGCATTATGTGAATATGATGTTCTTCTATGCATAGTATTTATGAGATGATGATGAGAAATATGATGTTCTTCTATGCATAGTATTTATGAAATGATGATGAGGAATATGATGTTCTTTTATGCATAGTATTTATGATATGATGATGATATATGATAAAAGGAAAAGTTCATTATAAACATGACATGTTAAGTTACATGCATTATAAGACGCATGATTAAAACCGATGAACCTCGATAAAGTATATTTTCGAACTTAATAAATCAATCTTAGCATGCTCACATTTCATAATAAGCCCAGGTTCCTGGGGACGATGATGATGACACAATGCATCATGAGGTGAGTACCCCTGAGATTCTTTTATAAGTTTCTCACTCCCTCTTTTTTTCTTTCCATCTCGTCTTCAGAAACGAAGGAAGTGTTCGTGAATCACATTGAGGCTTTCACCTGGTAGTGAACTTGATCCTACTAGTTTCACTCGTATATTTCAAATATCTATCCCTATCCTTTGAGTGTTATTACTAGGTGCCATTAATGGATGTCTTCCATCCATATATTATTTATGTTTTGTTAGATTGCCTACATCTAGTCTTATTCTGTTGGTAGGCAAAATATCTATGTGTTATGTAATTATGGATGTTATATGATGGAGCCAATATGATGTGTTTTTCATGCTATATCTGCACGTTATTCGCTTTATTTCGATTATTGTTCACATTATGTGCGGCTCACGTTTTCAATTATGTTTTAAAAAAAAAAGGCTCGTAATTTCACTAAGTATTTTCAAAGTATGATTAAAGAACTGAAGCAAAGAGTAAAGTCTAGTAATTAATTCAGGATACAACCTAGGTGTATTGGTTAATTAAGGGTGTTATAATAGGTCCCTCCCATGAGCGAGGTATGAGGGGCACATCTCTAGGATAGTCACGCACCGCTGAAGGCGAAGGTTCGACACAGCAGTCTCTCATCATCAGGGGGCGTCCTCTAGAAGGTTAAGTCGTAATGTAGGGAGAGGTTGGGATAAAAGCAAAAGTCGAGACGGAATGCGCGTCCATGTATGCAAAGTACGCATGGCACAATGACCCTCAAAGTGTAACATCCTAGTTTTCTTCAGAATATTAATTGAGGAAAACTTAATAGGAATATTAGAACCTTGGCAGACATGGTTATGATGTGCACGGCTCCATGAGCGAGTACCAAAAAAAAAAAAATTTTGAATAGTGCTTCGCGGGCCATAGGCCCCGGGCCATCGAACCTGAGAAGTTGGGACCCAGGTGCCCCAAAGTTAGGAAACATGAAAATAAGGTTAGACATGTGTGGAAATGATAATTTTATGCTTAAAATTGCTACGGGTAATATCGGTAGACGGGACGGTGTTTGCCCGTTCAAATTTCGGTGTGATTGATATGCGATTTTAACAGGAAAGATACTTTCATCACTACAACTAAATAATATCTACCTAATCAAGACAAGTGGAAGGCCAAGATTTAATCTGGAATCCAAGATCAAATCCTGCCGTCCATCATAGCCTAGTCATCAAAACTCATCATGATCTTGGATAAATATCTTGGCTGTATTTATTACAAGCCTAGTCACCAATCTTCCTCCCAAAGCCAAGCATCATTCTTGGCCATTCCAGGAGAAATCAGAAGTTGGAAGTCCTCCATAGCCAAGAGCTTCACCTTGTGTTCATTCTCACAAACCTAGCTTAGAATCATCAAAACCCAAATCTTCCTTCACAAAAATTGATCTACACTTCCACCTTACAATTATAACTGATTGGAATTTCAAAAACCTCATCCTTCTTGCACATCCATCATTGATAGAGGAGGGTTTGAAGTTTTGTGGGGAGTTTTGGTTGTGAAGAAATCCCACCTTGAAGCAAGCTAGAGATAGAAACTCCTGAACCTTCAAGAGTAGGTTTATTGCTTCCTTTTTGTGAAATTTTTCAATTCTTTTTAGCTTGCCTCTAATTCTGAAAATTTTGATGATATTGATGATTAACATATTGATATTGATGTATGAATTTTTGTGTTGTGTTTGGATGGTTTTAAAAAAGGGTTTTTCTCAAGTGAAATTGGAACTAGGTTGTTGGACATTTTTGTTTTGTAATCAAAACATTTCATGAATTTTCTGGAAATTTTGTGGGTAGTTTCATGAGCCATGAAAATTATATGTTGTAGTTAACCTCTTAAACTAAACACGAATTTTCTTAGGGTTAATTCTAAGGTTTGATGCCTCAAAAAAATTAGGAACCAAATTGTAAAGCTGCTGAATTGTTGAGCTGAAGTAACAAACTTGCCTGAATTTTTCATCATAGCAATTGATTGAGATAGCTCCTGAAATTTTTACACAAGACTAATAACATGTTGAAATACCTCTGTGAATTTGTACCATGATTCCATCGAATTCTAGGGCTAAATATTTTGAGAACACAAGTCTGGACTATGAATTTGTGGCTTCTAGCCACCAGATTTCCTATTTTATTGAAGTGGTTATATAACTCTGATTGCCCTGAAATTTTTCCAGGTTGTTTTAGACACATTGAAGTGTCATGTGAAATTTTCCTTAAGGTTGGAATGGTTGTTTGGTATGGTAACAAATTGTTGTGCCTGGAACATCAATCTTGCCAGGATAATGAGATGTGGAAATATAAGCAAAATTCTATGATAGTATGTACATATCTTATACTGTATGTTTGAAACATATGGGAAACAGAAACAACTTAGAAGAATTGAGAGGGAAGGTAAAAGAAGGACTTCCTAGAAAAGTTATGAGTTGAAAATGGCAATTGGCTAGGCATAAAGCTGTGAGTGATCAGAAATGGAAAAAAATGAAGTTACGATGATCTCGAAGGAATGAGCTCATGTCCTGGGCAGTCTGTGGTCCTCTGTGAAATTGTGAAGTGTGAATGTATCTCTGTGAGAATAAGCCTTCCCTATGTTGAGAAAATTGAGAAAGATATGAGGAATGGAGTTTCTTTGATTGTACATATTATTACTTCGAATCGATTATTGTGATATTATCCTTAGTTCCAGAGCCTATGGGTTTCACAAGATTTCTATGTATGATTTTATGTATGAATATTGTATATGCATGAATTGCTTATGCCTCCTGTGTGTAGTATATGGGGAAACTACCCTCCTGAAATTTTATAATATTCTCACCCTCCAAGTTGTATTTATTATATTGTTCATTCGCAGATGCCATCCCTGGTGTTTTTCTGTGATTTGCCACAATGGGTGTGGCAATATGATCCGGCATTAGTGCATGTGCGCCGTTGGTTATTCCTAGTTCCGGATCTACATGTTCTTTGATCGCTCACTTAGTACTTTGGTTCTTGCCCGACTTCGACCCGGGCTTTCCTTATGACGGTGTGCCTCACATGGCCCATCATGTAGCATTTGAGATCCCTCACTCCACCCGCATGAGCCAGACGGGCGCACCCGTTCGTCATCTCCTACCGTCTGACTAGATCCCTCTGAGGACCCCAGGGGTGCCCGGCGAGAGTGAGGTCATCGCAAATGGCCAACGGTTTCCTTTTATGAGGAGTAGAGTCTAAGACGGATGCATTGTACATAGTAATAGGATAGTCTTAGGACCTTCCTGGCCTGCGGGCTGACGTGCTGCTATTAGACTTCTTTGTACTACATCTACTGTTTATCTTGGGTAGGTTGGGTTTCGTAGGAAGGACTAGTCTTGTTCACTACAAAGATTTTGACTAGTTAGGGTATGTTATGTGGTTACCTCTTATGATAATGTACATATATTCACTGAGAACCTAGGTCTATATATATATCTATTATTGATTTTAGCTACGACTATATATGTAGTACACTTCTTATTCCTAGTGTCTTGACTAGTGCATATTCAAAACATTAGTAATACCCATCCTAATTCCCAGTGGTCTCGAAGAGAATGTAGAAGTTGGCAAGGTGGTACACAAAGTGGTAAGGGTGATGAGTCTGGATCGTAGTGCACCTCCCATATTGGTATGTCAACGAAGATCACGTGCGACGCCATCGTGGTTACCTGGAGCGTAACAAAAAAGAGAAACAAAGAGAGGGGGTAAGAATATTGCTAAAGATCTCGTGAGAATCATCTCTCCTATGCCATTGTTTACATTCCCAGGAACCTTGCGTTTATACTGAAAAGGTTAAAGATGCAAAGGTTCATTATGAGGTTTTCATAAAAGTAATTATCCAAAGCCCATGTCTTTGTGATGAATCTTAATGCATGTATGAAGCATAGCCGCAAGAAATGATACATGGCAATACTCTTACAAACCGATAAAACATCTCATGGATAGTCAATTCTCATTCTAAGTGGCATGTACTTTCTTATAATCAACATTCTTTTTCATAAGCAAAAAGCTTCACATCTTTCCTCGTTTCTCAAACTTGTGACATCATGGTATGTAAAAATAGTAACCTACCTGATACTAGGCTATGAGCTCATACCTTAACTAGTCGTCACTAGTTCTTCTTATCCTTATTGATAAGCATATCATAATCATAAAAATAATAATCCCGACTCCCAGAGTCCGCACGGGGGTATTAAGGAATCACCCATCATCAGACTTTTTTCCTTCTTCAAAACGCATCAGTAAGTTTGAGCCAAGTAACTTTGTCCGCTCTCAGGGCTAATGTCAATACCTCACAAGTTCCTTTCTAATTCATCTTCAGGAGTGCGTCTGGTTTGGAACGCATCATCTGGTTAAGACTAGTGACATTGTCGGGCTTCGATATGGCTCCATGACCATACCCACGATTTCTTTCTCCTGGCCGTTCAGGAGAATGTGTAACCAGAATTTTTTTTTCCTGTTTAGAGTACAAATGACCAAAATGCCCTTGAGGTCATTCCAGAATTCAAGGACGGGTGACCGGCAGTCCTCGAATGGGTCAACTCAATGTTTAAAGGGGATTATCTGTTATGTTTGATATCCGAGGTGAAAATCTCGTTTTCCGAACTTTTGGCTCAAAATGACCAAAATACCCTCCTGTGTTCTACACGGGTAAAAGGTGCCGTTTGAGCCCAGAACTTTTCAGGAAGTTTGGAATGATGTTTTTGAGTGGTATTGATGTTTAGTCGGCCCGGAGGTGGGCAGTTTTAGTGCAAAATTACCATTTTGCCCCTAGAACAGTGTCCAGTGAGCCTAATGACGCAATTAAGCAAACCTAAGCAATATTAGGCTCTAATCGAAGATTAATTTATTTCGATAATTAATCTAGAGTCAAAATAATTTATTAAGGTTAATTAGAACCTAAGATTGCTTAGTTAAACTCTAATTGCATTCTTTAATTCAAGATTCCTAGTCATGGAATCTTGAATAGTATTTTCTCTTCTCCAATTCCTTAAATTAAGGAATTGTGCCATACCTCATTTGACCAAAAGAATGATTTTAAATTGTTAATCTAGCAAGATTACCCTCCTAATCAAGTCTTGACAACCTTAATTAGCCAATTACCTCACCTAAACACTTTCTTACAAACTCCTAATCAAAACCTTAATCAAAGAAACACCTAAACACATCCTTAAACCACAATTACATGAACAAAATCCCTTCCCCCTTGGCTGATATGGCCAAAATCCCCACCCCAAAATTGTGTCACATGTTGATTTTCTTTAACTCAAAGGCCATGCCTTAAGCCATACCATATGACCCATACTTCACCCATGTTGCCATGCCTAAGCCCATGCCAATCAAGAGATATTTCTTCTCTCCTTCCTCCCAAGTGACCAGCCACTTTGCCTCCTCTAGGCCATCAGAGCTCTTAATCTTCTATAAATACACTAGCTTAAAAGCCTTCAGGATCCTTTACACACTTGAGCAAACTTCAACTTTCTTCCAACTCAAAGAACCTTTTTTCCTAAGTTCCTTGGCCGAGTTCTTTATCAGTTCCAAGAAGAAGATTTCCTTCTCTTTCCTCTCAAGAAACAAAGCTTTCCTTTCTCTCTTCAAGACTTCTTAGGTAGGGGTTTATTTTCCAAGTTTTGTGTGCTTCCTTTAAGGAAAGTTCTAGTTTTTCTCTTGGTTTTTTCCAAGTTCTTCTCTTCTTTTATTTTCGGCCTAGAGCCTTTGTTGAGAAAAACTTAGGCTTGATGATGAGGTTTCAAGATAATGGTCTTGTGATGCCATGTGAGAAACCTCTAAAGCTTGAAAACTTGGTCTTGGACCATACATGCTTCAGTTTTTCCTTTCCTTTTAGGTTCTTTTAAGATTTCGATTTATTCCTTTATTATGCAAGGTTTGATAAAAATGTTGAATAGATCACTAAAAGTTTTGTTAAGAAAATTAATCACATGTTTTCAAAGAGCTCTAAGCTTACCTTTGCCAACCTTAAAGTTGGTTCCGTTAAGAGTTTACTCTAGATTGAAGCCCATGAGCAATAAAATAAAGAATATGAGTAGTTTTATTTATGTTGTTTTGTTGAGTGTTGGTGTTTTTGTCTTAGTCCACGTTCATGAACTTGATGATGAAGTTCAAACCAAAGACTTCTTTGAAGACTTGGTGCTAAGAACTCTAAAGCTCATCCTCTATTTGTTCAAGATACATGTTAGGTTAGGCTAGTAATGTTCCTCTAAAAGTCTTGCAAGAGCTCTAGTAAAGATAAAATAAGTTGCATTCATGTTTAAGTTTATGCCTTGCATAGCATGTTTATTTTGATGCCATCACTAAACTCTTAAGAACAATTGAAATGAACTTGCATTATCATGTTTAATTTCCCAAGCTTGCATTTCATGTTTATATTTCAAGTCATCACTTAAACTCAAAGATAATAATGAGGTTGCATCTCATATTTATTACTTTATTTTATAATAAAGAGTAAAATAAGTGCATTGCATGTTTAAGTTTTATGTTATCACCTAAATACCCTAGAGCTCAAAGACTTGCCCTAAGTATCTTCAAAAGGAAATTTTAACCATGAAAAGTGGATGTGTTTTAGTATGATAAATAAGATGGTTTGATTTTGTAAAATGTAAGATGATTTACAAATGTTGGAAAAATGTTTTATGAGGTCTAGAAGGTGTTTAAATAACTTGGAATGTAAACATGTTTTCTCAAATTCAAGGTTCTGGTAATTGATTACCAAGCTTATGTAATCAATTACCAAGTGGTTTTCAAAGGGTTTTTGGTTACTAGTAATCGTACCAACAGATGTAATGAATACCAAGGTTGTTCTTCATGCCCAAATCGATCTTAAAATTACACTAATCAATTACCTATTTGTGTAATCGATTACTTCAAAATGTTCTTCTTTCAGAAAATAGATTTAACCCTAGGTAATCGATTACCATCCTATGTAATCGATTCCCAATTGTATTTTAAAATTCCAAACAAAATTTAGTCTCCTTGGTAATCGATTACCAGTAATGTAACCGAACCAAGAAAACCCATTTTGCTCCTGAAAATATTCCAAGAGAAAGACTACTAACTCGTATGCACTTATAACATGATTTTATGCGATTATGCGTGATGCATACTTTTGGTTTCTATCTTTTGTTGGCCACCATATTAATTTATGCTTTG
>JAMLFY010000027.1:557349-583868 GCA_030441495.1 Dalbergia oliveri
TGAAAAGGCAAGGAAAAGAGTTTGAAACCAAGAGAAAAACTAGAACTTTCTAAACACAAGCAAAAACATTGAAACAACACCCCTACGTAGAGAAGTCTTAAAGAGAGGAAGGAAAGCTTTGTTTCTTGAGAGGAAAAGAGAAAGGAATCCTCCTTGAACTTTGTAACACCCACCCATTATAGTGCTATGCTCAAGTCATAACATTAAGTAAGTAGTTGTTACTCATAACTACTTTATAGACTTTATCTTTCTCATTCATAGGAATTTTATGCGTAGGTGTTGTAATAAATATGAGCCTTGCACTAAAAGCTCTACTCTTTTTTTTCTTTTGCATATCGCAATCCTTTCAACATAATAATCGTGGTATAGAAATATGGGAAAACAATACGCATCCTAAGAAGTCGGTCACATGATAATTTACATTTTTATATCACGTCCATAGTCAGTTAAGTCATATAAGCATAGTATATACATTCACACCTAATTACATATTTACTTTGAACAACCCTACCCTGGTCCTCGCAGAGACCACCTAAGTCTGGGTTAGGGCCTAACAAAATACAACCAACTATATATATAAACCTAACTCCCTAGGCGGCTCATCAAAAGGTCAAACATAAGAGCCATGATAGTCAGATAATGTGAGGGACTCTAAGCATACGACACCTATCAACAAACTGGCTACACCATAGTCGATCAAGCGGGTGGAGAGTAGTGCCCATTAGGCACGTCGGCTGAGTAGCCCTCTAGTCTTCGCTACCCCGGAAGGAGAGGAACTCAGAAGATGTCTCCTCTGACGCATCGTCGGCAAGCTGTGGTGGCTGTGGTGGGTGAGTCATATAGCGAAAAGCGGGAAGGGGGATGCTGGATCAAAAGTAGGACTCATAACAGTCAGTAGCAAACGGGAGAGCGAAAGTACATAAATACGAGACGACTTAGCAACCAGGTCCAGTGACCCTAGCTCCTGGTCGTAGTCATGCACATGGGCATCTCTAGGAAGAACACGATTGAGGCCATCTATATAGAATACATCACACAAGAATGAGAATCAACGATTCCCAGGAAAACACCCGTCGTTACTCAATGATATTCAACTTAATGTAAAATAAGCAATGTAATATGTGGTGGTTTATGTAATGGTCTCATTAATTAGTGTCATTATTTCTTATGATCTAATTTCTCATTAGAAAATGTTAAACTTAATGGTAGAACCCATAGGACTCTTCTTATATACTCTCGGATCAATACTTGTCAACGATGTAACGTCGTCGCGTTACAACCTGATATACTTCACTAGATGGAGTACGTCTACTACATCTTATTTGAATAGCCTCGCTATTCTTTCTCATACATCCCTTTCTCATAACGAAGTAACGTCGCGATTACAACTGATATAGTTCTAAGGGCGTAGCACGTCTACTACTACCCGTGAATCCATGAGCTTACCACTAAGCAATTAACATTACATAAGGCTTATTCCTTAAAATTTCCCTTCTTATAAAGATCTTTAATTTTGGCTTAGGGGAACCTTATGATTCTAGAGAAATCTCTTCCTAACAATTCTATATCTCATACTCTTGCTTGAGATTTTCTTGAAATCTCCTTAATTCTTATGAGATATTCTGTAAAATCTATTAAACTTTTTATGAAATTTTATATCATCATAACTTGTAAAATTCTTCATGACGAAATTCTTATAAATTTTAAGGTAAAGAACCCAAGTTTTCTTGAACAATAATTGCTCATAAATTTTGAAGACACAACCAAGTTTTGCTATCATTATGTATAGCAAGATAAAACAACTCAAGAATTATTGCAGAAAAATTCCAGCACATAAGACTTTAGCACATACCCACTTATAGCACTTCTTATATCATGCAAACCAAGATTTAGTGCTGTAAAATTTCAGCACACTAAAAATTCCAGCACATGAAATTCTAATACACAAGATTTCATAACAATCCAAGCACTTATAAATTCTGAAATTTCTGAAATAAAATTCTGGTTGTTTGTATACAAAATCTCATCACAACTTAGTCCATCATAGATTCTAAGAATTGGTTTCAGATTTTTCAGCAAGTTCACAAGGGTTGTTCTTGATGTATTCTTCCATATCTATCAATTCCAACACATGTAGTTGCTAGGAAAAATTCTGATTTCAACATAAACAATTCCATCATAACTTAAGCAATCATAAACCCTAAATTGGTTCAGATTTCAGCATCATAACACCAAGAAAATCAAGCACTTATCTTAGCAAAATAGCTAAACATCATGAAGCAAGAGAATAGGATAATTTTTCTACCTTTCTCAAGCTTTTTCCCTAACTTATCAAGCCTCAAAACCCCAAATTCCAGCCCTTATTTGTGCTGGCACTAGGACCAAAAGCAAGGGAAAAACAAAGTTTTTAATTGATCTTGATGTAAAGAAAATGTTCTTGAAGAAGTTTAGAAGCTTACCTATGAGTATCCTTTGAGATTATGGTGTTTTGATGGAGTTTTGCCCAAAGAGAAAGCTTGGAAAATGAAGAACAAAGAAGGAAGAAAGGAGAACGAAGAAGAAAAGCCTAAAACGTGAATTCTGTAAGCTTCACGAGAACAAAATGCAAATTTTTGTTTCTTTTTCATTTTTTAATTGCCTTAACTTGGAGAGAAAGTAAGGCAAGTGTTATTTCCGGATCTATTTGTCTTGTATCAAATTTGGAATATCTATATTTATTTAATTGTCACAAGTAAAAAATTATTTGGAATCCGATAATATCCGTTATTTTTACTAAACTCAATGTTTTGGTGTACCGGTTATTACCACTTCGGTGTACCAATTATTATTATTTTGGTACCCGATAGATACCTAAGAATTCTTAATGGGTTAAAAACATCTATTTAATCTTATCATTATTTTTCAATGTCTTTATACCACTTATAGGTCTTATTCTATATCTCTAGTTATAATATTATTATATTGAATTTTTAATAATATTAAATGAATTTTCATTTTTTTATTTTTTTTATTTTTTTTAATTTTTTTTGTGAATCCTTATATTGTTTCAATCATACCGGCGTTTCGAAATTTTAAAATCCCTACCGATTACGCAATTAATTATTTTATTCAGAGACAAAAAGGCGAGTCGTTACAAACTCTTGAAAAAACTTAGAAGAGAGAAAAAGAAGCTCTTTGTGTTTGGGAAGAAAGTTTGAAGCTTACCCAAGTGTGTAAACATTCAAAGAGCTTTTAAACTCATATATTTATAGAAGAATAAAAGCTTGTGGATGGATGGGGAAGGAAGGGTGGCCGGCCATTTGAGAGGAGAGAAGGAAATATCTCTTGGCCAAGGCATGGTCTTTGGCATGGTGTTGGGCATGGGCAAGGTATGGTGGAAGGCATGGCTCTTTAGTGTGTAAAATAAATCAACATGTGAGGAAAATGGGGGAGGATTTCGAGCTAGTCAGCCCAAGGGGGAGGAAATTGTTTCATCTAATTGTGGTTTAAAGGTGTGTTTAGGTGTGTCTTTAATTAGGCTTTTAATTAGGGGTTTATAAGAAGGTATTTAGGTAAGATAATTGGTTAATTAGGAAGGTCAAGATTAGGGAGTGGTCATACTAGATTAACAAATTAAATTCATTTTCTTGGCCAAATGAGGTATGACACAATTCCTTAATTTAAGGAATTGGAAGAAAACACTATTCAAGATTCCATAACTAGGAATCTTGAATTAAAGAATGCAATTAGAGTTTATCTAAGCAATCTTAGGTTCTAATTAACCTTAATAAATTATTTTGACTCTAGATTAATTATCGAAATAAATTAATCTTTGATTAAGCCTAATATTGCTTAGGTTTGCTTAATTGCGTCATTAGGCTCACTGTTACACTGTTATAGAGGCAAAATGGTAATTTTGCACTAAAACTGCCTGGACCTTTCAGGCTTAGCTAAAGATAAAATATTTCTCAAAAACATCATTATAAACTTCCTAGAAAAAAAATCCAGACTAAAATGGGCACCTTTTACAGTGTAGAACACAGCAGGGGTATTTCGTTCATTTTGAGCCGAAAGTTTAGAAAACGAGATTTTCACCTTGAATATCATTCATAACAACATAATCCCCTTTAAACATCGAATTGACCCATTCGAGGGTCCGGGGCAACAATGTTCCTAAAATTCGGGTGAAATGACCTCAGGGGCATTTTGGTCATTGGTACTAAACAGGCCGAAATCGAGGCGTTACAATCCTAATATCATCGTTTACATCCCAGGAACCTTGGTTTTATTATAAAAAGGTTAGACATGCAAGGTTCATTATGAGGTTTTTATAAAAGATGATTATCCAAGGTCAATGTCTTTTATGATGAATCTTAATGCATGTGTGCGCATAGCATAGCATGAATGCATGGCAATATAAGGAAACAATAAAACATATCATTAACAAATAGTTCACATATAAGTGGCATGTAGCTTCTCATGATCAAACTTCCGCTTTCATAAGCAAGATACTTCTCATCTTTTCTCATTTCTCAACATGTGACATCATGATCTTTAAAAATAATATCACCGACCCTGATACTAGGCTATGAGCTCATACCTTAAATAGTCATCACTAGTTCTTACTTATCCTCTTGATAAGCGAACCATAATCATAAAAATAACAAATCCTGACTCCAGATTACAGGCAAAGGACCTAAGGAATCACCCATTATGGGACTTTCTTCCCTTCTCGAAACGCATCAGCTTGCTTAAGCCAGTGACTTTGTCCGCTTTGGTAGGCTAATGTCGATGTCCTACGCCTTCTCCTTCCGTAGCAAGAAGTACGTCTAGTCTGCAAACGCATCATTGGTTAAGCCCTTGACATTGTCTGTTCGGTATGGCCCTTACGACCATACCCTTCATGAGTTTCTTTTCCTTACCGTAGCAAGAGAAATGCGTCTCGGCTTGTCACATATAAAATCTTTCTTTTCAAAACTTTCTCAAGTCCCTCAATTTGACGGAAATTCGAATATAACAACTACTACGAATTTCCTCAAATTGAGTCATGCCACATAACTCAATCACACATATCATTCTCATGAAACTTTCTCAATTAAATATATCTCTAATTCAGGAGCATACTCTCCTAACTCATTCATATTTCGAAACCTCATGCATCTTAAACATATTGTATCACATTATCACCACAACATGTCTCATGATATTAACATATTCACATCATTATGAGTATACCCACTCGGTCTTATGCTCACATCACACCTCCTATCTCAAGTATCTTATGCTTTGGCCCTTACGGTATTAAACTTGTGTTCCAATTATCCTAACCTTCAATATGGATTTTTATAACACCTAAGGGATCATTACCTCTAATTCTTTCTAACATTTATGCTCACTAACTCATCCAATCAGCATTGTATAGATTACACATCATGATCATTATTGATTGGGATTCTAGGATCTGCCTTTAGACCCCTTTCTAAGTTCTGTCTTTGCCTAAGATCCTATGTTCAACTCCTAGGCATAAACACTAATTATGAACCATTTTCCTTAAGCTTAATTATGCTGGAACAAGAGTTATTATTCTTGTGTCTAAGTGTTTTAAGATTCTGTTCTCAAACCTTTCTATTTAGTTAGTCCTTCGTAACCTTCAAAATCGTTCCTTCTTCGCTCAAACATAATCTTACGCATTTAACTCCTCGAAAAGAATTAATATGGTGGCCAACAAGATAGAAACCAAAGTATGCATCACGCATAATCGCATAAAATCATGTTATAAGTGCATACGAGTTAGTAGTCTTTCTCTTGGAACAATTTCAGGAGCAAAAAGGGTTTTCTGTAATCGATTACATTACCTGGTAATCGATTACCAAGAACTAAAATTTTGTTCTGGTTTAAATACAAGGGTAATCGATTACATAGGATGGTAATCGATTACCTAGGGTTAAATCTATTTCTAAAATAAAGAACATTGGAGTAATCGATTACACAAATAGGTAATTGATTATAGGGTTTTAAAGATCGGTTGGGCATGAAGAACAACCTTGGTAATCGATTACATTGTCTGGAATCGATTACCAAGAACCAAAAACCCTTCAAAACCACTCTGGTAATTGATTACATAAGCTGGTAATCAATTACCAGAACCCTTGAATTTGAGAAAACATGATTTTTGACACATTCCAAGTTATTTAAACACCTTGAGACCTCATAAAACATTTTTCCAACATTTTCCTGAAATCATCCTTACATTTTACAAAATCAAACCATCATTGTATCATACTAAAACACATCCACTTTTCATGGTTAAAATTTCCTTTTGAAGATACTTAGGGCAAGTCTTTGAGCTCTAGGGTATTTAGGTGATAACATAAACTAAACATGCTATGCACTTATTTTACTCTTCATTATAAAATAAAGTGAGAGCATAAAATAAATATGAGATGCAACCTCATTATTATCTTTGAGTTTAAGTGATGACTTGAAATATAAACATGAAATGCAAGCTTGGGAAATTAAACATGATAATGCAAGTTCATTTAATTATTCTTAAGAGTTTAGTGATGGCATCAAAATAAACATGCTATGCAAGGCATAAACCTAAACATGAATGCAACTTATTTTATCTTTACTAGAGCTCTTGCAAGACTTTTAGAGGAACATTACTAGCCTAACCCAACATGTATCTTGAACAAACAGAGGATGAGCTTTAGAGTTCTTAGCACCAAGTCTTCAAAGAAGTCTTTGGTTTGAACTTCATCATCAAGCTCAAGAACGTGGACTAAGACAAAAACACCAACACTCAACAAAACAACATAAATAAAACTACTCATATTCTTTATTTTATTGCTCATAGGCTTCAATCTAGAGTAAACTCTTAGAACGGCTGACCAACTTTAAGGTTGGCAAAGGTAAGCTTAGAGCTCTTTGAAAACATGTGATAAATTTTCTTAACAAAACTTTTAGTGATCTATTCAACATTTTTATCAAACTTTGCATAATAAAAGGAATAAATC
This sequence comes from Dalbergia oliveri, assembly GCA_030441495.1. Lineage (NCBI taxonomy): Eukaryota > Viridiplantae > Streptophyta > Magnoliopsida > Fabales > Fabaceae > Dalbergia > Dalbergia oliveri. The sequence continues at coordinate 564,345 of JAMLFY010000027.1, forward strand.
GAAATCTTGAGGGAAAAAGGAAAGGAAAAACTGAAATCATGTATGGTCCAAGACCAAGTTTTCAAGCTTTAGAGGTTTCTCACATGGCATCACAAGACCATTATCTTGAAACCTCATCATTAAGCCAAAGTTTTTCTCAACAAAGGCTCTAGGCTGAAAATAAAGAAGAGAAGAACTTGGAAAAAATAAGAGAAAAACTAGAACTCTTCCTTAAGGAAGCACACAAAACTTGGAAAATAAACCCCTACCTAAAGAAGTCTTGAAGAGAGAAAGGAAAGCTTTGTTTCTTGAGAGGAAAAGAGAAGGAAATCCTTCTTGGAAACTTGATAAAGAACTCGGCCAAGGGAGGAGGAAAAAAGGTTCTTTGAGCTTGGGAAGAAAGCTTGAAGTTTGCTCAAGTGTGTAAAGGATCCTAAGGGCTTTCAAGCTAGTGTATTTATAGAAGATTAAGAGCTCGTGGATGGCCTGAGGAGGCAGAAGTGGCTGGTCACTTGGGAGGAAGGAGAGAAGAAATATCTCTTGATTGGCATGGGCTTAGGCATGGGCAAGCATGGGTGAAAGTATGGGTCATGGTATGGCTTAAAGCATGGCCTTTGAGTGAAGAGAAATTCAACATGTGACACAATTTTGGGAGGGGATTTCGGCCAGCATATCAGCCAAGGGGGAAGGGATTTTGTTCATGTAATTGTGGTTTAAGGATGTGTTTAGGTGTTTCTTTGATTAAGGTTTTGATTAGGAGTTTGTAAGAAAGTGTTTAGGTGAGGTAATTGGCCAATTAAGGTTGTCAAGACTTGATTAGGAGGGTAATCTTGCTAGATTAACAATTTAAAATCATTCTTTGGTCAAATGAGGTATGGCACAATTCCTTAATTTAAGGAATTGGAGAGAGAAATACTATTCAAGATTCCATGACTAGGAATCTTGAATTAAAGAATGCAATTAGAGTTTAACTAAGCAATCTTAGGTTCTAATTAACCTTAATAAATTATTTTGACTCTAGATTAATTATCAATAAATTAATCTTCGATTAGAGCCTAATATTGCTTAGGTTTGCTTAATTGCGTCATTAGGCTCACTGTACACTATTCTAGGGGCAAAATGGTAAATGCTGACTTTACAGGCCTTAAGCTAAAACACAAATACCACTCAAAAACATCATTCCAAACTTCCTGGAAAAGTCCGGGCTTAACGGTACCTTTTACCCGTGTAAACACAGGGGTATTTTGGTCATTTTGAAAGCGGAAAGTTCGATTTTCACCTTGGATATCAAATGTAACAGATATGATCCCCTTTAAACATTGAGTTGACCCATTGAAAGACGGGTTGACTGTCCTTGAATTCGGGAAAAATGACCTCAGGGCATTTTGGTCATTTGTACTCAAACAAAAAAATCTGGTACACATTTCTCCTGCTCCGGTGAGGAGAAAGGAAACCCGGGGTATGGTCATGGAGCCATATCGAAGCGGACAATGTCACTAGTCTTAACCAATGATGCGTTCGCAAACAGAGACGTACTCCTGCTCCGATGAGAAGGTAAAACGTGAGGGCATCGACATGAGCCTCCCAAAGCGGACAAAGTCACTGGTCTTAACCGGTTGATGCGTTTTGAAGAAGGAAAAAAGTCCTATGATGGGTGATTCCTAGGTCCCCTCCAGAATTCTGAAAGTGGATTATTATTTTTATGATTATGATATGCTTATCAAGAGGATAAGTAAGAACTAGTGACGACTAGTTAAGGTATGAGCTCATAGCCTAGTATGAGGTCGGTTACTATTTTTCATACCATGATGTCACAAGTTTGAGAAACGAGGAAAGATGTGAAGCTTTTGCTTATGAAAAAATGTTGATTATAAGAAAGTACATGCCACTTAGATGAGAATTGACTATTGATGAGATGTTTTATTGGTTTGCTGTAGAGTATTGCCATGTATTCATGTTCTGCTATGCTTCATACATGCATTAAGATTCATCATAAAAGACATGGGCTTTGGATAATTACTTTTATGAAAACCATAATGAACCTTTGCATCTTTAACCTTCATAATAAACCCAAGGTTCCTGGGGATGTAAACAATGACACTAGGAGAGATGGTTCCTTCTGAGATTCTTTAGCAATATTCTTACCCCTCTCTTTGTTTCTCTTTTTGTTATCTCCAGACCACGATGACGTCGTACGTGATCTTCGTTGACATACCGACACGGAGGTGCACTACGATCCAGGTACGATCTTACCATCGGTGTACCACCCTTGCCAACTTCTACATTCTCCAGTACTAACATGGTAATTAGCAAGGTATTACTAATGTTTTGAATATGCACTAGTCGTAACAAGTAATAAGGAAGTGTACTACATATATAGTCGTAGCTAAAATAGATAGATATATATATACCTCTAAGATCTAGTTCCAATATGTACATTATCATAAGAGGTAACCAGTAATACCTAACTAGTCAAAATCTTTGTAGTGAACAAGAAGTTCCTCCTACCGAAAACCCACCTACCAAGATAAAAATAGAGTAGCAAAAGAAGTCTAATAATACGTCAGCCCAGGCCGGTAGGTCCTAAGACTATCCTATTACTATGTACAATGCATCCGTCTCTAGATCTTACTCCTCATCCAGGAAACCGTTGGCCATCGGGCGATGACTCACCTCCGCGGGTCACCGGGGTCCTAGAGGGGATTCTAGTAGATGAGGAAGATGACGAAACGGGTGCGTCTGTTGGCTGATATGCGGGTGGAGTGAGGGATCTCAAATGCTACATATGGGCCATGTGAGGGGCACACCGTCATAAGGAAAAGCGGGGTCGAAGTCGCAAAGACCAAAGTCCTGAAAGGAGCGATCAAAGAACATGTAGATCCGAACTAGGAATAACCAACGGCGTACATGCAGTCTAATGCAGGATCATATTGCCACACCCATTGTGGCAAATCAGGGAAACAGGGATGGCATTCTCAAATTAACAATATAATAAATACAACTGGGGGTGGGAATATTATAAATTCTCATAGGTAGTTTCCCATATACTACACACAGTAGGCATAAGCAATTCATGCATATACAATATTCATACAAAATCATACATAGAAATCTTGAAAACCCATAGGCCGGGAATAAGGATAATATCACAATAATCGATCGAGTAATAATATGTACAACAAAACTCCATTCCTCATATCTTCCAATTTTCTCAACATAGGGAAGGCTTATTCTATAGAGATACATTCACACTCCACAATTTCACAGAGGACCATAGACTGTAGGACATGAGCTTCTTCCTGTTCCAGATCACTCGAACTTCATTTTTCCATTTACGATCACTCAGGTCTATGCCTAGCCGATACGTCTATCGACTATAACTTTTCTAGGGAAGTCCTTCTTTTTACCTTCCCTCTCAATTCTTTCTAAGTCTTGTTTCTGTTCCCATATGTTTCAAACATACACAGGAAGATATGTACATACTATCATAGAATTTCAGCCATTTCCACATCTCATTATCCTGGCAAGATTGATGTTCCAGGCACAACAAATTGTTACCATACCAAACAACCATTCCAACCTTAAGGAAAATTTCACATGACACCTCAATGTGTCTAAAACAACCTGTAAAAATTTCAGGGCAATCAGAGTTATATAACCACTTCAATAAATAGGTAAATCTGGTGGCTAGAAGCCACAAATTCATAGTCAGAACTTGTGTTCTCAAAATATTTAGCCCTAGAATTCGATGGAATCATGGTACAAATTCACAGAGGTATTTCAACATGTTATTAGTCTTGTGTAAAAATTTTAGGAGCTATCTCAATCAATTGCTATGATGAAAAATTCAGGCAAGTTTGTTACTTCAGTCTCAACAATTCAGCGAGTTACAATTTGGTTCCTAATTTTTTTGAGGCATCAAACCTTAGAATTAACCCTAAGAAAAAACGTGTGTTTAGTTTAAGAGGTTAACTACAACATATAATTTTCATGGCTGATGAAATTACCACAAAATTTCCAGAAAATTATGAAATGTTTTGATTACAAAACAAAAATAAGTCCAGCAACCTAGTTCCAATTTCACTTGAAACTTTTTAAAACCATCCAAACACAACACAAAAATTCATACATCAATATCAATATGTTAATCATCAATATCATCAAAATTTTCAAAATTAGGGCAAGCTAAAACAGAATTGAAAAATTTCACAAAAAGGAAGCAGAAAACCTACTCTTGAAGGTTCAGTAAGTTTCTAACTCTAGCTTGCTTCAGGTGGGATTTCTTCACAACCAAAACTCCCCACTTCAAACCCTCCTCTGATCAATGATGGATGTGCAAGAAGGATGAGGTTTTTGAAATTCCAATCAGTTATAATTAGGTGGAAGTGTAGATCAATTTTTGTGAAGGAAGATTTGGGTTTTGATGATTCTAAGCTAGGTTTTTGTGAGATGAACACAAGGTGAAGCTCTTGGCTATGGAGGACTTCCAACTTCTGATTTCTCCGTGCAATGGCCAAGAATGATGGCTTTGGGAGGAAGATTGGTGACTAGGCTTGTAATAAATACAAGCCAAGATATTTATCCAAGATCATGATGAGTTTTGATGACTAGGCTATGATACGGGAGGATTGATCTTGGATTCCGATTAGATCTTGGCCTTCCACTTGTCTTGATTAGGTAGATATTATTTAGTTGTAGTGATGAAAGTATCTTTCGGTGTTCAAAATCGCACACGAAATCACACCGAAATTTACCGAACGGGCAACCGCAAATTCCGATCTACCCGATATTACCCGTAGAGCAATTTTAAGCATAAAATTATCATTTCCACACATGTCTAACCTTATTTTCATGTTTCCTAACTTTGGGGCACCTCTGGGTCCCAACTTTAAGTTCCATGGCAGTCTCGGAGCCCGCGAAGCACTATTCAAAATTTTATTTTTTTGGTACTCGCTCATGGAGCCGTGCACATCATAACCATGCTCCCAGGAATTCTAATATTCCTATTAAGTTTTCCTCAATTAATATCTGAAGAAAACTAGGATGTTACACTTTGAGGGTCATTGTGCCATGCGTATTTGCATACATGCTGCATTCATTCCCTCTTAGCTTCGTTTTAACCCGACCTCTCCCTACGCGAACTACATCTAGGAGGACGCGGCCCATGATGAGAGCCCTCGTGTTCGACCTCGTCTTCAGCGGTGCGTGACTATCCGGAGATGTGCCTCATACCTCGCTATGGGATGGACCTATTATAACACCCTAATAATTAACCGAATACACCTAGGTATCTGATTAATTACTAGACTTTACTCTTTGCTTCAGTTCTTTCATCATACTTTGAAAATACTTAGTGAAATTACGAGCCTTTTTTTTTTAAAATCATAATTGAAAACGTGAGCCGCACATAATGTGAACAATAATCGAAATAAAGCGATAACGTGTAGATATAGCATGAAAAACACATCATATTGGCTCCATCATATAACATCCATAATTACATAACACATAGATAGTTTGCCTACCAACAGAATAAGACTAGATGTAGGCAATCTAACAAAACAAATAATATATGGATGGAAGAACATCCATTAATGGCACCTAGTAATAACACTCAAAGGATAGGGATAGATATTTGAAATATACGAGTGAAACTAAGGATCAAGTTCAGTTACCAGGTGAAAGCCTCAATGTGATTCACGAACACTTTCTTATTTCTGAAGACGAGATGGAAAGAAAAAAAAGAGGGAGTGAGAAACTTATAAAAAGAATCTCAGTAGGGTACTCACCTCATGATGCATGGTGTCATCATCGTCCCAGGAACCTCGGGCTTATTTATGAAAATGTGAGCATGTTAAGATTGATTTATTAATCTTCGAAAATATACTTTATCGAGGTTTATCGTTTTAATCATGCGTCTTATAATGCAATGTAACTTAACATGTCATATTTATAATAACTTTTCCTTTTATCAACACATCATATTCTTATCATCATATCATAAATACTATGCATAAAAGAACATCATATTCCTCATCATCATGTCATAAATACTATGCATAGAAGAACATCATATTTCTCATCATCATCTCATAAATACTATGCAGAAGAACATCATAATCACATATACGTTACTTAGTTCCTTAGGTGACTTAAAGTTACTTTCATCATCATTTTCCTAGGCCACCCTATACTCCACCCTTTTGGAGTAATCTAGGTTATGAGCTCATACCTTACTAGTCGTCACTAGCATATACTCTACCTTTTTGAGAGAGGCTAGGGGCAAGAATCACCTTTTCACCACCTATAGTCTTGATGGGTCCAAAGGATCATTTTCTCATAAGTTTAAGTCACCATTAAATCTTTGTATGTTATATCATAATACAATTCTTCATTCATAATCATCATAACATTTTCTCATTTATAGTCTTATGTCGAAATAATATATACCAACTATAATCATGCATCTGAGATTCCAGGGAAGAGGTGGGTCACAAATGGACACGCTTAAATACCAAGTCTTCCTAGCAGAACCTTTCCAAATTACACTTTAGTAGTACACTTTCTTCCAAGCAACAAGGGTAAATTTTTAAGTAACAAAGAATATTTTTTATTTCATGCATAAGTATTCTCATTATTTGCAATAGCAACTATAACATGCAAGCCATGAAATCATTTAATATTATCAAATACTTAATAAGCATCAAATCTCTACATAGACTTATCATTTAAAACATCAAGGAGGCATCATCATCAATTCTTACCAAAAGCGTCTCAACAACCGAAACTCTAGAATCGGGCAACCTCAATTATTGAACTAATTAATTATGCATCTAAGGGATTCATTACCATCATTACCATTAATTATAAGCCTTAGGAACATTATTAGACTATATGGGGCAGCATAGGCAGTAAGTCATTCTTAAGGTTTTACATGTGCTAGAAGTTGCGTTTTTAACCCTTTCTCGTTCCGTCTTTCCTGCGATGCCAAAATTAATTACTAACCCAATTATGAATCATCCTCCCTTATCTAAACATAATAAAATCTGGTTCTTAAGGCCACTAAAGGTTCTGGATAGATTGCATAAATTTCATTATCTAGAATTCTAGAAATCTTGCTTTAAGTTGTTTTATATAGCTAGTTTCTCTTCTAACTTGCATATAATTTTTCCCTCATCAATAAACATAATAATCACAACTTTAAACATATTAAATCATCATCATACATTGGTAATAAACTCAGATTAGTGGTTGAATCATGAACCTATCATAATCACATTTTAAGTGTACATGGAATATTAGTTTCTTGTAAAGTCTTTGCAAGGCCTCAATTTCTTTTAGATAAATTCTTTTTGCTAAACTTGAAAGAATCTTCATGATTAAAATTCTCACTTAAGATAAAAGGAGCAAGTCTTGATCTTAAGAGATTTATGTGATATCTTAGAATCATAAACATGCTATGCAACCTCATTTTAATCTTGTCATTATAAGGTGATAACTTGGAATTATAAACATGATATGCAAATCCATTTCTTTATCTTTAAGATTTAAGGTGATGACTTGAAAATTAAACATGATGCAAGAGCTTGAAATATAAACATGATGCAAGAAGCTGGAGTGGTGGTAGTCCGCGGACAGTGGAGGGAGAAGAAATTAAGAAACGGAGCGGCGGTAATCCGCACTGGACCGGTGAAGGGGAAGAGAATTATTATTACATCTTTTTAAGCTCTAATCTCAAGACTTCTTAAAGAATCAATTCTTTAACTCCAATAATCTTATTTCTTTGCTTGTGATACTTGGGCAAGTCTTTGAGCTCTAGGATCTTTAGGTGATGACATAAAATAAATATGTCATGCGTTGATTCTTTTAGCCATTATAAAATAAAGTGAGAACATAAAATAAATATGAGATGCAACTTCTTTATTATCTTTAGAGGTTAAGTGACAACATGAAATGCAAACTTGGAAATTTAAAATAATATGGTCCATTTATTCATTCTTGAAATTTTAGTGATGACATAGAAAGTAAACATGATTATGCAAGGCATAAACTTAAACATGGATGCAAGTTCATTTGGATTTCTTTACTAGAGCTCCTTCAAGACTTTATAAATACAAATTCAATCCATATATATATCTAGCAAGACAAAGTGAGAAATACATCTTTCAAGTTCTAAACTCAAGATCATAAAAACATCATAAAAATATTATTCTTTAAAGTTTTGCATCAAGTGGAACTTTCAAGCTTTAGAGGCCTAACTTATGATGGATTCACAACCTACCCTCAAGGTCCTCATCATCAAGCCATCATCTTAGTCTCACCTAGGCCATATGGCCGAATTGTTCAAAGAAAGGAAGAAGAAAACCAAATGGAAAAACTAGAGAAAATCCATGAAATCATCATTTTGAACCAAGAACAACACTTAGCAAAGCATAGAAATAAACTTAAAAACAACTCCCTACCTAATTTGATTTGAAGGAAAGGAATAGGACTTGGTTTCCTTGAGTGAAATGAAAGAAAATCTCTTTGAGAAATGGGAGCAGAAATTTTGGCCAAGGAGGAGGAAGAAGAAAGCTTTTGGTGCTCCTAAAACTAGAATTTGTGTAAGTTATGAGCAAGGCTTCCAAGGCTCCTCAAGTAAGCATATTTATAGAGGAATTCAAGCTCATGTATGACAAGAGGAGGAGGCATAATTTTGATTTTTCATGGGGAACAAAGGGAGGAAAATCATTTCTTGTTTAAGGCATGTTTTATGCCATGTTTTAGGGAATTTTTTGGCATTTTGTTTTAGTGCATTATCTTGCAATAATTCTAATGATTATGGCTGAATTATTTCATGCATTACAGCCTAATGGAAGAGGGTTTTGTGTGTTCCATGTATTATTTAGGTGTAGGCAAGGTATTCATGCAATTTAGAGAATTTACGGTTAAGGGCTTAGGTGAATTAGTAAGCAATTTGAGTGTTTTAAAGCAATTTTAGGTTCTAATCAATTTAAATAAATAATTTTGACTCTAGATTAATAATTAGAATTTAATAAGCTTTAATTTGAGCCTAATATTGCTTAGGTTTCGTTAGCAAATCAAAAATCTCAAAATTTGTAAAACTGCACAAAGACAAGGGCAAAACGGTCATTTTACTTAAAACTGCCGATACCACCGAGCTTAACCAATGGTTAATCATGGCTTAAAAACACCTTTTAAAACATTTTAGTGAGGTTTTGGCTCAGTCGGCATGCGGGTTAAAACCGTAGGGGCATTTTGGTCATTTCGCGTAGAACTCAAAATTATGATTCTTCTCCTCTATTAACACACATAACACAAACAATCCCTTATTATTATCAAAACATCCCCTTGAGGACGGGTGGGGCCCACGATCCTCATTTTCTTAGTAAAATAACCTCAGGGCATTTTGGTCATTTTACACGTCCAGAAATTCGGGGTTTGCAATACTTGCACGAATTGCTCCTAACTTCTCTTCTAACGTTATATTCCTTTATTAAGGATTGTTTGGTCTCAAATTTTATATAATATTTACCTATGGTAATTCCTAATTCCTAATGGAGTAAAAATTAGTAAAATTGGGCGTTACAGAGATGCTAGCCGAAAACCCCCTAATTGTGTCACATGTTGAATTTTCTCTTCACTCAAAGGCCATGCTTCAAGCCATACCATGACCCATACTTCCACCCAGCAGGCCCCACCTCTCCACCATACCTATCAAAAGAGATATTTTCTCTTCTTTGGCCCAAGGAGTACCGGCCACTCCTCCCAAGCCATCCACAAGCTTTCATTCTTCTATAAATAGGTGAGCTTGAAAGCTCTTTGAATGTTTACATACTTTGCCAACTCAAAGCCTTCTTTCTTCAAGCCTTAAGAAACATTTTCTTCTTCTTTTTCTATTTGGCCTAAGTGTTTCAAGGATTCAAGAAGATTTCCTTCTCTTTTCCTTTCAAGAAACAGCTTTCCTTCTCTCTTCAAGACTATCTTTGGTAGGGGTTTATTTTCCAAGTTTTGTATGTTTCCTTTAAAGAAGAGTTCTAGTTTTCTCTTGGTTTTTCCCAAGTTTCTTCTCCTCTTTTATTTCCAAACCTAGAGCCTTTGTCAAGAAAACTTCGATGATAAGGTTTCAAGATAATGGTCTTGTGATTGCCATGTGAGAAACCTCTAAAGTCAAAAACTTGGTCTTAACCATATATGATTTTGTTTCTTCCTTTCCTTTTTCCCTCTCAAGATTTTGATTTTTATTCCTTTCATTATGCAAGGTTTGATAAAAATGTTGAGTAGATCACTAAAAGTTTTGTTAAGAAAAATAATCATATGATTTCAAAGAGCTCTAGCTTACCCTTGCCAACCTTAAAGTTGGTCGGCCGTTCTAAAGAGTTTACTCTAGATTGAAGCCCATGAGCAATAAGTAAAGAATATGAGTAGTTTAATTGATGTTGCTTTGTTAAGTGTTGGTGTTTTCGTCTTAGTCCATTTTCATGAGCTTGATTGAATTTAAAGCTTAAACCAAAGACTTGCTAAGAACTCTAAAGCTCATCCTCTATTTGTTCAAGATACATGTTAGGTTAGGCTATTAATGTTCTTCTAAAAGTCTTGCAAAGCTTTTCAAGTTAAGATAAAATAAGTTGCATTCATGTTTAAGTTTATGCTTGGCATCTCATGTTTACTTTGATGCCATCACTAATCTCTAAGAATAAATAAATAAACTTGTATTATCATGTTTAAATTCACAAGCTTCCATTTCATGTTTATATTTCAAGTCATCACTTAATCTTTAAAGATAATAATGAAGTTGCATCTCATATTTATTTTTATGCTCTCACTTTACTTTATAATGAAGAGTAAAATGCTTGCATAGCATGTTTAAGTTTATGTTATCATTTAAATACCTTAGAGCTCAAAAACTTGCCCTAAGTATCTTCAAATGGAAATTTTAACCATGAAAAGTGGATGTGTTTTAGCATGACACAATGATGGTTTGATTTTGTAAAATGTGAGGATGATTTCAGGGAAATGTTGGAAAAATGTTTTATGAGGTCTCAAGGTGTTTAAATAGCTTGAAAAGTGTCAAAAATCATATTTTCTCAAATTTCAAAGGTTCTGGTAATTCATTACCGATGAGTTGCATTTATGCATCTTATCTCGTCTGAACTTTGGACATTTTACATTTGAATTGTACTCAATTGATGTAAATTAGTGAATTTGCAATTTGTCCTCAATATGCATCATTAGTTAATTTCATAGCTATAAACATTGTTTTTGGTGCGTGATCATTTATTGGAAGTGCTTTGTGCTTTTAACTTCTTTGTGGGAGTGTTTTTTGATAATTAGGACTTCCAGGTTAGTACATTAGAGCAGGAGAAGAACTCAGAACACTCTTGTGAGGTTTTGTCCCAACTTGACCTTAGTTAGTATTCACAATATTTGGAGCTAGATGTCCATTTTCGATGTAAGGAGCAAAAGGTCACCTTCACTACCCATATGCTTGAAGGTGATGCCGGCTTTTGGTGGACAGGTGCCCGAAGGCTTTGGAGCGACCGACATGGACATTGATTGGGAGCTATTTAAGGTCTATTTTTATGAGAAGTATTTCCCAGTCGGTCAAAAATGCCAAGGACATTGAGTTTATGCAACTTGTCCAAGGAAATATGAATGTGGCCCAGTACACTAGGTAATTTCGAAGAACTTATTAAGTTCTCAAGGATGTATAGGGCCCCGACGAGTATTGGAAATGCATTAAATATGAGTCAAGGGTTAAAGCGAGCTTAATGTTGGAGTTGCGCATTTGGAGATTAGGGATTTCTCTACCCTAGTTAACAAATGCCGCATCATTGAAGAAGGGCAGAGAAAGCTGAGCACCTCAAAGTCCGCTAATATCACCAGGAAGCTGACACCTCAAGGTCAGGAGTTCAAGAGGCAGAATGACCCCCATTCTCACCTCAATCAAGACCACAAGGGCCACAAAGGAACTTTCAACAAGGAATGCTGAACAACAACAACCGTTATAATAACCCCAACAACAATCGCAACAACAATAACAATAACAAGGGGAAAACACCACAAAAAGGTCCCCAGACCTCCACGACCCCCACCATCCATGGAATCCCAAGTTGGCAAGAATCATGGAGCATGCCATGTCGAGCCGGAACAAATGTGTGATCTGTGAAAGCCAGGCCATGACTCTCGAGAATGCAGAGAAGGAACCCGTCAACCCCCAATCCCAAGCCGCAGTACCAAGGAAGGGTTCTTACCATTAATGCTGAAGAAACGATGAATTCACGGAATCTCGTGGAAGGTAAGTGTAACATGCATGGTAAAAACTTAATTGTACTATATGATTATGGCGCTTCCCATTCTTTTATCTCCCGCTCATGTGTTAAAAGCCTTAACATATATGTGACTGAACTTCCTTTTGACCTTGTTGTTTCTACCTAACTGGAAACCTGTTAGGACTTGTAAATGTTGTCTAGATTGTAATTTTGTTATTGAAAATAGATCCTTTGTTTTAGACCTTATTTGCTTACCTATGCGAGGTTTAGATGTGATTCTTGGCATGGATTGGCTTGAGGCTAACCGTGTACTGTTAACCTTATGAGAAAACCATCACTTTCTTTCCTTCCCATTGAACCTAAGAAACCTATAAGTTTGTACATAACTTATGCGGAATGGACTGGTAAAGGTGAGAGGCTATATTTTCCTAGCCACTAGTGATGTAGACTTTGAGCAAAGTATCGATGATACCAATAGTAAGGAATTTTAGTATTTCCAGATGAGATACCAGAGTTTCCCCCCAAAAGAGAGAGATAGAATTTTCCATAGATTGCTTCGGTGTGCCCATATCCATAGCCCCATCAGGATGCCCCCATTAGAATTGACCTAGTTAAAAGATCAATTGGAAGATTTATTGAATAAAGTGACGATAAAGAACAAATACCCTTTTGCCTAGGATAGAATGACTTACTTACCAGCTTAAAGGTACAACAGTGTTTTCTAAGATTGATTTGAGGTCAGGTTACCACAGATATTAGAGTGAGAGATGAAGATATACCAAAAACGGCCTTTCGCACTCGATAACGGCCATTTTGAGTTTGGAGGAATGTCCTTTGGATTAACCAATGCTCTAGCAATTTTTATGGATTACATGAATAGGATCTTTAGACCCATTTTATTAGTTCGTGGTTGTCTTTATAGATGATATTCTCATATATAAACCCACGAAGGAGCACGGACGTCACCTAACCATAGTACTAGAGATCTTGAGGAAAAGAACTATATGCCAAAATTTCTAAGTGTGAATTCTGTTGGATGAGGTGAAATTTTTAGGGCATGTGTATTAAGAAGGAATTGTCTAGATCCTAGTAAGGTGGAAACCGTGACCTACCAACCACGGAATGAAAGTAAGGAGCTTTTTGGGTTTAGCCGGTTATTACCGTCGGTTTATCAAGGGATTTTCCCATATTTCCCTACCTCTAACCAAGCTGAACTAGGAAGAACACCACTTTTCATGGACCCCAGGTGTGAAAAGAGCTTTCAAGAGCTAAAACACAAGCTAACCTCAACCCCTGTTTTGTATTACCCGACCCAATGTGCCTTTTGAAGTATACGTGATATTTCGAGGAAGGGTTTGGGTTGTGTACTGAGACAAGATATGGAAGTGGTGGCCTATGATTCGAGGCAACTCAAGCCACATGAGGCAAACTACCCTACCCATGACCTTGAGTTAGCCGCCATTGTGTTTGCTCTGTAAGATTTGGAGACACCATTTATATGGAACTAAGTTTGAGGTGTTCTCCGATCAAGAAAAAAAGAGTTTGAAATATCTCTTTGACCAGAAAGAACTAAACATGAGGCAAAGAAGGTGGATGGAGTTCTTGAAAGATTATGATTTTGGGTTGAACTACCATCCCGGCAAAGCTAATGTTGTAGCGATGCCCTGAAGTAGGAAATCCTGACAAGTATCCCGTTGATGGTGAAGGAGGTTGAGTCAATTGAGCAGTTAGAGACTTAAACCTAGGGAAGCCCATAAGAGTCATTTTACCCTTCATCCGGTGCCACCAAGATGTATCAAGATTTGAAGAAGATGTTTTGTGGCCAGAATTTAAAGGATGTGTGCACATGTGGGTAAGTGCTTGTATGTCAAAAGGTAAAGTTTGAGCACCAAAGACCCTCTGGAATGTTGCAACCTCTACCAATCCCCGACGTGAAGGGAAGATCTCCATGGATTTTGTAACTGGACTACGAGGACCCAAAGCGAATCATGACGCCATTTGGTAATTATCGGTTGACTGAAGTCAGCCCACTTTTTACCTATTAAGGTGACTTATTCCTTGGATAGGTTAGCAGGTTATATATACAGGAGATAGTAAGATTACATGAGTACCGTCGACAATAATCTCTGAATCGAGATTCGCGATTCATCACGATTTTGGAGCCTTTCAGAAGGCCGGTTCAACCGTGTCTGAGCACGGCTTATCACCCCAAACGGACGGTCAATCTGAAAGAACTATCCAAACCTTGGAGGATATGTTAAGGGCATGTGTTTTGGATCAAAGGGGAAGTTTGGAGTTCCTGCCATTATTGATTTGCATATAACAACAGTTATCATGCAAGTATCGATATGGCACCATACGAGGCCCTCTATGGACGGAATGTCAATCTCCCTTATGTTGGTATAACCTGGAGAGAGAGTTTACTCTGAACTATATTATGAGGGAAACAACGGAACAAATTAAGAAATTAGGGATAAAATTCTCACGCAAAGTCGACAAAAAAACTATGCGGACAAGCGGCGAAAACCGCTAGAATTTCAAGAAGGGATTGTGTTCCTAAGAATCACCCCCACCACAGGCATAGGTCGAGCAATGAAAGTAAAGAAATTGAGCCCTAGATTTCTTGGACCATTTGAAATCCTTAACAAAGTAGGATCCTAGCTTACCAGCCTAATCCCGACCTTGTCCCAACCTTCATGATGTTTTCCATGTCTCCCAGTTAAGGAAATATCATTCTTACCAAGTCATGTACTAGAGCCAGAACATGTGCAATTAAAAGATGACCTAACGTTTAACTTACCACTGATTGGTAGAATCATTACTTAAGGAGTTAGAAAACAAGGTTGTACCCCTGGTCAAAGTAGCATGGGGACGAGGTAAAATGAAGAATTCACATGGGAGCTGGAATCGACATGCAAGCACAGGACCCTCTGAACTATTTAGGTAACGAATTTCAGGGCGAAATTCTCTTTAAATGGAGGGAGTAATGTACGCCCAATTTTTACCGTCATTTAGAAATTACCGAATTACCTTAGGTAATTCTTATATAAATTAGACCAAACAATCCTCAATAGAGGAATATAACATTAGAAAAGAGGTTATGAGCGATTTCGGAGTAAGTCGCAAGCCTCGTTCTGCAAAAATCAAAATGCCCTAAGGTTATTTTACTGAAAATGAGGATCGTGGGCCCGGCCATCCTCAAGGGGATGTTTTGAGGATAATAGGGGATTGTTTGTGTTATGTGTGTTAATAGAGGAGAAGAATCTCAATTTTGGTTTCGACGCTGTGAAATGACCATGCCGCCCGTTTTAACTTCCAATTTGCGTGCCGACTAACCCGAACCTCACTAAAATGTTTTAAAAGGTGTTTTTAAGCTATGATTAACCATTGGTTAAGTTCAGATGGCCCTATAATTTTTGAGTAAGTTACGATTTTGCCCCGTCTTTGGCCTAGTTTTGCAAATTTTGAGATTTTTGATTCGTCTAGCGAAACATAAGCAATATTAGGCTCAAATTAAAGCTTATTAAATTCTAATTCTTAATCTAGAGTCAAAATTATTTATTTAAATTGATTAGAACCTAAAATTGCTTAGAAACACCCAAATTGCTTACTAATTCACCTAAGCCCTTAATTGCAAATTCTCTAAATTGCAAAGATACTTACCTACACCTAAATAATACATGGAACACACAAATTTCTCTTCCATGGGCTGCAATGGCCAAAATAACAAGCCATAATACACCAGAAAATTGTAAAACATAATGCCAAAAATTACCATAAAACAAGGAACTTTGAAACATGATTCCATGTTTTAAGCCACCAAACAAGATGATTTTTCCTTCCTTGTTTCCTCCTCAAATTTAGTCAGATTTTCCTCCTCCTCTTGTCCATACATGAGCTTGAATTCTTCTATAAATAGGCATGCTTAGAAGTCATTAGAGGCTTGCTCAAAAATTTCACAACTTCAAGTTTTTCCTAAGCTCAAAACTTTCTTTCTTCCTCCCCCTTGGCCGAAATTCTTTCTTCAACCTTTCAAGGATATTTTCTTTCATTTCACTTCAAGAAACCAAGTTCTCTTCCTTTCCTTCAAATAAAATTAGGTAGGGTGTTGTTTCTAAGTTCATTTTATGCTATGACAAGTTATGTTTCTAGCTCAAAAATGTTGAATTTGTTTTCTATGGTTCAATTCAATTTTCTTCCTTCTTTCTTTTGAGTAATTCGGCCTTATGGCTTAGATTATGATGAGACCATGGTTTGATGATGATGTTCTTGAGTGTTGGTTGCAAAGCCTTCACAAGTTAGACCTCTAAAACTTGAAGGTTTCACTAGTTTTTAAAGCTTTATAATTTTGGTTTCTTTCCTTATTTTTCTTCCATGGTTTCAGCCAAATGGCCTAAGAAGAATGAAATGATGGCTTGATGATGAGGACCTTGAGTATGGGTTTTAAATCCATCACAAGTTAGGCCTTTAAAGCTTGAAAATTCCACTTGATGCAAAACTTTAAAGAATGATGTTTTTATGATGAAAAAATAAAGATCTTGAGTTTAGAACTTGAAAGATGTATTTTTCACTTTGTCTTGCTAAGATATATATTGGGTTGAATTTATATTTCTCTAAAGTCTTGGAAGAGCTCTAGAAAAGAAATAAAAGGAACTTGCATCCATGTCTAAGTTTATGCCTTGCATAACCATGTTTACTTTTATGTCATCACTAAATTCTCAAGAATAATAAATGAACTTACATATCTCATGTTTAAATTTCCAAGCTTGCATTTCATGTTTATGTTTCAAGTTGTCACTTAATCTTCAAAGATAATAAAAAGGATGCATCTCATATTTATTTTATGCTCTCACTTTATTTTATAATGGCTAAAAGAATCAATGCATGCATGTTTATTATTATGTCATCACCTAATTTTAGAGCTCAAAGACTTGCCCAAGTATCACAAGCAAAGTTGGAAAATGGTAGTATCCTAAGGATTCATATTTCCTTAAGATTATTGGAGTTAAAGAATTTATTCTTTAAGAAGTCTTGAGTTGGAGCTTAATAAGAATTCTCTTCTCCTTCAGGTTGCGGACTACGCGCTCCGACTCTTATTTTTTTTATTAAGATTCTTCTCCTCTCCTTGGTCAGCGGACTAAGCGCTGAGTTTCTTGCATCATGTTTACAATTCCAAGTTATCACCTTATAAAGATAAGATTAAAATGAGGTTGCATAGCATGTTTATGATTTTAGTATCACCTAAATCTTAAAGCTCAAGACTTGCTCCTTTTATCTTAAGTGAGAATTTTAATCATGAACATTCTTTCAATGTATAAATTGACCTCATGATTAAGGTTGGCCTAAAGTGATTTCAAATAGCTATTGAGTTGTTCTATAATTTCTTTCAAGATTACAAAAAAATTAGTTTCTAAAAGAGTTTTAAGGCTTGAAATGATATTGGGAAACTAATATCTTGCATATACTTAAAATGTGAAATTAAGCAATTATGTGAGGTTCATGATTCAGCCACTGATCTAAGTTAGTATTACTATGATTTGATATGTTTGAAGTTGTGATAATTATGTTTATTGATAAAGGAATAATTCTATGCATGTTAGAAGTGAAATTAGCTACATAAAGCAACGGTAAAGCTTAAATATATTTACTGCCTATGCTGCCTCATATGGTTTAATAATGTTCTTAAGGTTATGATTAATGGTAATGATGATAATTAATCCCTTAATGCATAATTAATTAGTTTGATAATTGAGGTTACCCGATTAGAGTTTCGGTTACTTAAGACGCTTTCGGTAAGGATTTATGATGATGCTTATTAAGTATTTGATTTCATTGAATGATTTCATGGCTTGCATGTTATAGTTGCTGTTGCAAACAATGAGAATGCTTATGTGAAATAATGAAATATTCTTTGTTATTTAAAAATTTACCCTTGTTGCCTGGAAGTATTACTGAAAGTGTAATTTGGAAAGGTTCTGGCTAGGAAGACTTGGTATTTAAGCGTGTCCATTTGTGACCCACCTCTCTTTCTGGGAATCTCCAGATGCATGATTCCAGTTGGTATATATTATTCCAGTATCAAGACTATAAATGAGAAAATGTTATGAATGATTATGAATTGAGAATTGTATTATGATATAACATGCAAAGACTTAATGGTGACTTAAACATATAAGAAAATGATCCTTTGGACCCATTGTAACACCCTAATAATTAACCCAATACACCTAGGCGGTACTGATTAATTACTAGACTTTACTCTTTGCTTCAATTCCTTTAATCATGCTTTGAAAATACTTAGTGAAATTACGAGCCATTTTTTTTAAACATAATTGAAAACGTAAGCCGCGCTAACGTGAATGATTTAGCAAAATTTAAAAGACACATAAGGAATTTACAAACATCACATCATAATATATTGGCTCCATCATCCAGCATCCATATATTACATATCATATAGATATTTTGCCTACCAACAATTAAGACTAAGTGTAGGCAATCTAACAAAACATAAATAATATATGGATGGAAGGACATCCATTAATGGCACCTAGTAATAACACTCAGGGATAGGGATAGATATCTGAAATATCCGAGTGAAACAAGGATCAAGTTAACTTCCAAGGGGGCAAGCCTCAATGTGATTCACGACAAGCTTCCTTATACTTTTAAGAAGCGAGATGGAAAGAAAAATAGAGGGAATGAGAAACTTATAAAAAGAATCTGATGGGTACTCACCTCATGATGCATTGTGTCATCATCATCGTCCCCAGGAACCTCGGGTTATTATGAAATAGTGAGCATGCTAAGATTGATTTATTAAGTTCGAAAATATACTTCCAGAGGGTCGTAGGATTTAATCATGCGTCTTATAATGCATCATAAACTTAGCATGTCATGTTTATAATGAACTTTTCCTTTATCAACACATCGTATTCTTCATCATCATATCATAAATTTATGCATAAAAGAACATCATATTCCTCATCATCATATCATAAATACTATGCATAGAAGAACATCATATTTCCAATCATCATCTCATAAATACTATGCAAGAAGAACATCATCATAATAGCTACAACATGTGCATTTATTCCTTAGTGTCCTAGGTGACTTAAAATTACTGTCATCATCATCATTATTTCCTTGGGCCACCCTATCTCCACCCTTTTGGGAGTAATCTAGGTTATGAGCTCATACCTTACTAGTCGTCACTAGCATATACTTATCCTTTTGATAAGTTAAAGAATCGACTCTACCCTTTGAGAGA